>CAUYON010073035.1:0-36461 GCA_963573935.1 Arctocebus calabarensis | reverse complement strand
AGCTCACAGCAACCTCCAATTCCTGGGCTCAAGCAAGTCTCTTGCCTCTGCCTCCCAAGTAGCTGGGACTACAAGCGCCCACCACAGCGCCCAGCCATTTTTTGGTTGCAGCTGTCATTGTTGTTTGGTGGGCCGGGGCTGGATTCAAACCTGCCAGCTCAGGTGTACATGGCTTAGTCGGTTGAGCCACAGGCACCGAGCCGGGTCATGTGCTTTTTGCTGTGGAGCACAGAGCACTGTAACTGACAGGCCTATCAGAATCACGTGGTTTTTATTCTCAGTAGTAACATTCAAGATCTAATCACTTTAAAATCTGCTTTGTAATATCATTATAAAGAACAATAATTTGAGTAACTTTATGTTCAGTCCTCCACAGACAAAGACAACATAATTTCAGTACATTTGAATAAGGGAGTATGGCACCGTGTTTAGTAATAGAGGAGACTGAAACAGACTGGCCTACTTTCAAATCCTGACTCTACATCACCTTGTGAAAAGGACTTAACTGAAGTCTTTGAGCGTCAGCTTTTTCATCAGTGGATTAGGGATAATAATAGTACTTAGAGATGGCTTCATTGATAAAGTTATATCTGGGCAAAGTCCTGAATGGAGTAGGGGAGCAAGCATAGACGTATTTCATCTTAAAAACAAAGGGGAAAATTAATATTATTATCATTGTTGTTATTACCACACTTAACCACAGTGGCATGTGTCTGTAGTCCCAGCTACTTGGGAGGCTGAGGCAGGAAGAACACGTAAACCCAGAAGTTCAAGACCAGCCTGGGCAATATAGAAAGATGCTGTGTTTAAAAAAAATCTTCACTAAATCAGAAGCAGTATGAAGTGGAAGGAATATGGACTTAGAGTCAAAGAAATCTAAATTTGAGTTTTAGTTCTTTTACATAGCAAATGCATATTATTAGAAAAGTTACTTGCTTTTTCAGAATTTTATATATAGGAAAATTAGATTAGTAAGATTTACATCAATAGGAAAATTAGATGAGTAAGATTTTTATCATAGTATTATCATAGATATTAAGCAAGATAAATTTTAAAATCTTTAAAATATAAATATAAATTTAAATTTATATACATTTTCTACTTTTTTTTTTTACTCACTTGGTATTGTATTACCTTTCTTACCTATTACTTTGGTTCAAAGTAGGTAAACATTTTATTCAACAATTTCATGGATTTTTTTTAGCTCTCTTAAAAAAGTTCTATTATCTATTTCCCTTTATTCTAAATAAGTTAAATTTACCTTATGAAAATAGCATTTCTTAGATTTGATAGGTAGAATTGGTGTTTTCATCTTTTCAACTATTTATTATAAAGAAATTATGATAGACTCCCCTTTCTCAAGTGTGATAGACTATGGAAGGATAAATGTAAAACCTGTAATGATTTTTCTATAGAATAAAATTACTGGAGGGCATAGACTATCCATGTTTATTTTTTATTACTATTACCTAACATATTCAGTTAAATTTCATGAGAGTAACCTCTAATAAGAGCTGTAGATTGTATTATAATTCATGTAGGTAGATGGAAAATCATTCTTTTTTATAAATAAGAAAAGTTCTTATTCGAACATTGAAAACATTAATAAACTTTATACAATATTAAGCCACCTACCTATATACCAGCATATGTTTAAGAAAGCAGTTTTGAGTAGGCTCATGGCACCTAAACATTTATTTTGAAATCAAAACTTTTTTTCAGAATGTTAATTTCACTACTATCCAAAGGAAATACTTCAATGAAACAAAAGGATTAGAATACATTGAACAGTTATGCTTAGCAGAATTCAGCCCTGTCCTAATGGAGGTTCAGTCCAAGTAAGTTATAACTTAAGAAATGTAATAAATCTCTTGTGTGACCTTCATAAGGACAGGAACTTTTGTCTATTTTGTTCTCTGCTATATCCCTACTACCTACAGAAGTGCCTGGCTCATATAAAGGATGCTGTGGACTGTGTTTCTTGAGGTAAAATATTGAGGTGAAATAATGGACCATCACACAGTCTGTCTCAAAACTTTTGTAGTGACCCACATAGTACACACTTAGTAATTATTGAAATAGTAAAATAGTTAATTAAAATTAATACATAAATCGTATATTGCTAAAGTAATTTATGTAGAATTCTTCTGATCTGTCATAATCGATGGCTCCTCAATTTGCTGCTCCCTTTACTTTGGTGTAAAAAGCTCAAGCGGTTACAGTGAACTCCCAAAGTGAAACACAGGTAAAGCTGTGATTCTGTTACTTCACATTTTTTCTCCTAAAAGATTCAGCATGAGACAGGGAATGCTATTTCTGGAACAGGTGTTTCTTAGAACATTATAAATAGATGTTTCTTTGAGCCACATTATATCACCTATTTACTCAGTTAATCATAATAGTTATTCTCACCAAGATCATGACATGCTTTCTTAAATGTTGGAACCTCTAGATTCTACCTTTAAAGTCTCTGACTCTTCAAATACTATTAATATTTAGAATGGTACATAAAAATTTGACACACGTCACCATTGAATATTGTTTTCTAACATGGGATTTGGAGTCTAAGATCCATAAGTATTAGATTGTAAAAAAATTATCTGTTTGTATTAATTTTTATGATTTAGAGGTGATTTACCTAGTTTTTAAAGTAAGGAACACTTGGTAGACCTTTCCCCTTTGAGTTTAACTAATGCTATATAAATGTTTACAATTATCCTTATATAAGGTGAAATAAATATTTCCTTTTATAGTAATAATTTTTTTTAATTCTAAAGACTTGCAGTGATGTGTCATTGGTCACTTCACAGGTATTACTGCCTTGCAGCTGTTGCAGCTTTGTTAAAATATGTTGAATTTATTCAAAATTCAGTTTATGCACCAAAATCCCTGAAGATTTGTTTCCAGGGTAGTGAACAGACAGCCATGATAGATTCATCATCTGCCCAAAACCTTGAATTATTAATTAATAATCAAGACTGCAAGTAAGAGCATCTAAATTTTACTTACAAAATATATTGGTATATTTTATATCATATTTTTCTATAAATACTTTAAAGTTCTTTAAATTGTTTGAGAATATATATGTATGTATGTATTTTTTTTTTTTAAGAGATAGAGGGGGGTCTTCTTATGTTGCCCAGACTGGTCTTGAACTCCTGGGCTCAGGTGATCCTCTGGCTTCTGCCTCCAGAGTAGGTGGAACTGTGGGCACTTACCACAAAACCTACCTAATGATGGAGAAATATAATATTAAATAAACACTTTTTTTTTTTTGTAGAGACAGAGTCTCACTTTATCGCCCTGGGTAGAGTGCCGTGGCGTCACACAGCTCACAGCAACCTCCAGCTCTTGGGCTTAAGTGATTCTCTTGCCTCAGCCTCCCAAGTAGCTGGGACTACAGGCGCCCACCATAGCACCCGGCTATTTTTTGTTTGTTTGTTTGTTTTGCAGTTCGCCGAGGCCGGGCTTGAACTCGCCACCTTCGGTATATGGGACCGGCGCCCTACTCGCTGAGCCACAAGAGCCGCCCGAAATAAACACTTTTTTTGAGACAGAGTCTTGCTCTATCCCCTGAGCTAGAGTGCAGTGGTGCAATCATAGCTCACAGCAGTCTTGAACTGCTGGGCTCAAAAAGCAATCCTCCCACCTCAGCCTCCCAAGTAGCTAGATCTACAGACATGTGCCACAACATCCAGATAATTTTTTAAATATTTTTGTAGAGACAGGGTCTCACTGTGTTGCCCAGGCTTGTTTCAAACTCCTGGCCTCAGGCATTCCTCCCACCTTGGCCTTCAAAGTGCTAGGATTATAGCATGAGCTACTACACTTGGCCTGAATAAACATATTTTTAGTTATTGTAGTATTGCAAAGCTTCACCATCCTTGATTTTCTTTCTGGTTCTAGAGCCAGACTTTCTGAGATTACACTGCTTCTTTGATACTTACTTGGAAACCATGGACAAGTTACTTAGTTTCTTTGTGCTTCAGTTTCTTCCTTTGTAAAATGCTGCAATATATTAGTAATATCTCTCTCACATCATGGTTGTTTAGAATTAAACAAGTTGATGCATGGAAAGTGCTTAGAACAATTCCCGGTCCATTCTAAGAGTTTAGTACACATGATTTGTCCTCATTATCATCGTCATTGTGATTCCCCTTCCATCATCTTTCCATTGCTGCCTGCTTCTTTCTTAGCCAGGTCTCAAGTCAGCTGTCAAACACACAGAGAGGTGTTTATCAACCTGCCTAACTAAAGCAACCCACCACCCACTCTCCATACATTGTAATTATTGTTTTTAGCAGTTTCTGTGCCTGAAATTATTTTCTTTATGTGATTATGTGTTTATTGTCTGCCTCTCCCTACTCTTTTTATCTTGTCCTCAGTCGTCACCAGTAAAACCGATAAATTATTGGCAGTTATCCTCTAGACTGTAAGGTCCATGAAGGTAGGAATCATGTCTGTTTTGTATGCCCAGTGCTTAGTATAGAGTTTCAAATATCACACAGGCTCAATAAATATGTATGGAATATTAAAATGAACCAGCTTTTTTACATGTATTGTAAATTGTCAAATAGTCCAATGAAATTAACTTTTTCTTTTTTGAGACAGAGGCTAACTACATCGCCCTACGTATTGTGCTGTGGTGTCACAGCTCACAGCAACCTCCAACTCTTGGGCTTAAGCGATTCTCTTGCCTCAGCCTCCCGAGTACCTGGGACTACAGGCGCCCACTATGATGCCCAGCTATTTTTTGTTGTTGTTGCAGTTGTCATTGTTTTTTAGCAGGCCTGGGCTGGGTTCAAACCTGCTACTTTCATTGCATGTGGCCGGTGCCAATACCACTGTGCTACAGCTGAGCCAATGAAATGAATTTATAATAACTCATTTCTTTATAGTAACCCCTTAGAAATTACAAAATTCTCTTTTACTCATCATTCTTCTCTAACTTCTTAAATTAGTATAAGATGATTATATTAAATACTCCTTTTTATCAATATAAAAGTTTTACCCCTTTAGAATATATTATTGATATCTTGCTATTATTGATGGAATGTCATGGACTAGAAAAATTTATATTAGCTTAAATATAAATAAACTATAGTTGTAACTGACCTACAGAAAAAAGTTATTAACTGAGTGCAAGGGGATGCTGTCCATGGACTAGAAAAATTTATATTAGTTTAAATATAAATAAACTTTTTTATATCTATATTTAAATATAAATATAATATTAAATTTAGATTATAATAAATTATAATTAAATTAAATTAAACTAATTAATTAAATTATAATATTAAATTTAAATATTATATTTAAATTTAAATATAATATTTTATATTTATAGTTTTCCATAGGAAAAAAGTTATTAACTGAGTGCAAGGGGATGTTATCTGTCCTTGTTAGTCAAAGTGTGGTTCATTGACTGACAGCATATGGAACTTGTTCAAAATACGGATTCTCAGGTCTCATCCCAGACCTACTGAATTAGAATCCCTTGTAATTTTTATACAAATTTGAGGATCATAGCTGTAGATTATAGGATTATTTAATAACAAACTTAAAATGCATTTTCTTGGATTTTCCTTTGTATGTTTAATTTCCTAACTTGTGTTTTGTTTTCACAGGAACAGTCACACTCTCTTTGGTGTTCTAAATTATACTAAGACTCCTGGAGGGGGCAGAAGACTTCGTTCTAATATACTAGAGCCTCTAAATGATATTGAGACCATTAACATGAGGTTAGACTGTGTTCAAGAACTACTTCAAGATGAGGAACTTTTTTTTGGACTTCAGTCAGGTAAATGAACATCATCTAATTTTATAAATATAAAATTATTTTTAAAATACAATTATTTTAGTTATTGTTTTCATGTTTCTGAAAGGCAGATGGTGAAGGTGTCAATTCTGTATTTTTGTATGGAAGCTATTTTCTGCTTAATCGTGTAGTAAATCATTTCAGAGGCATTTTGGTTTTCTGGATGCTGTTCCTTTCTTTTTCTCCTACGGGGTTTTTTAAAAATAGATACCTTGTAATTTTTCTCTTTCATGGTGATGTCAAACAAGGGAAGTTTTGCCTAGACTAGGTATTTATCAACAAATGGAGTACACTAGTTTCCCAGGGCTGCTGTAAAAAAGTGCCACATATGCTATGGTTTAAAACAACAGAACATTTTTGTCTCAGTTTTGGAACCTGGAAGCTGAAATTCAGGTGTCTGTAGGCCATGAACACTCTTGAAACCTATCGAAGGAGGTGCCCCTCCTAGCTGCCACACCTTGGCTTGCAGGCCTGTCACTCCAGGCTCTGCCTCTGTTGTCATCTGGTGTCCTCCTCAGGTGTCTTCTTACTGTGTTCTTATAAGGACATCAGTTGTATTGGATTAAGACCTAACCCAATCCCCAGTAACTTCATTTTAACTTGCCTAGATCTGCAACATCCCAATTTCCAAATAAGATCACATTCCCAGGTACTGGAGTTATGACACAATTGAATTTATAATGTGGGATAAGAAAGTTGCCGTTAGAACCTGGCTACTTGTTTGCTGGCTTGGTGGTGCAATTTTCTTAAGTCTGTGAGTGGAAAGATAGTTTATTTGTTTTGCTGTAGTCTAATTATTGGTGGCTAACTGCTTGGTCTGTCTTCCACACCTCCCCTTCCCTGACTATCCCACCTTGTGTTCTGGTAGTCTAAACTGAAGTGGTACACACACTTCTATAAATCACTTCCAGCCTGAGTAGGTTTTCCTCAGTCCCATTACAAACATCTTTCAATGAGTGTAATTCCTTAAAAATTCTGATATTATATTGATAGTGACTCTCAATTTCCAATGTTGTGGAATATGTGTATACACACACACACACGCACATAATACACACATACATACATATATATGTAATTTTTAAAATTTATTCCTGTGTATTTAGTAAGGCATTGGGAAAGGTAGAAAGAGGCCATTTTATCTGATTACCCTTTTTTTGCTGTTCACAGCAACATCTTGCTGGCCTACCTGTGCCTGGCATTTAGTGTCATATAACAGTGCCAGCATTATGAAGTCATTTAATCATGTAATGCTGGTCAAGCTCCAACCACTGCCATCTTAGTAAACTTGATTTTTCCCTCCTTGTGTTTAAGCTGGAACTGTATTCCTGCCCCTGTGTGTAGCTAATTCTTCCACCTGCGCTCTGGACCCCATCCTTGTACGTCTTATCTACTGTATCTTCATTATCTTCCTCTCTATGGGCTCCTTCCATGAAGATTTAAACTTCCTGTTGTCTGTCCTCTCTTTTCAAAACCTCTTAGATTTTCATCTTTTCATCTTTCCAATGTATGAATCCTCGTCTCAGGGTCTACTCTCGAAAAATCCAGCCTAACACAGTCATTAACTGATGTATTATTAAATTTAATGGACATATGTTAGTTCTTCTCCAATCCAAGAGGTTTTTCACCTTAACTCTCTTCTATCCCTAAACTTGTTGAAGAACAGATTTTCTGCCTTCACCAATGTCTCTTCATCACTACATCTCAGGCTGCTTGCAGTCGGGTTTCTGTGCCCACTGTGCACTGAGGCTGCTTTTGTCAAGGTCACTGTGGCCATGCCAGGCACAGTGGCAAATGCTATAGTCCCAAATGCTCAGGGGGCCGAGATGGGAGGCGCTCCTGTCCAGCCTGGGCAACATAGTTAGAACTTGTTCTCTAAAGACTTTTTTTTAATAATTTTTTTTTAAAGGTCACTGTAATAGATATTGTTAACTTCTGCATCTAGATCCTCTTGGATCCCTTTTACTTGTCTGTTGCCCCTTTCCCTGCTCTGTGTGCTTTTACACCTAATAGACCACCCCAGGATTCTTTCTAGAGATCTACCTTGTGATGTTAGAGCCCTTTGCTTTTAAGCATAGAGTACCAAAAAGTGCTTGATGGCCCTTAAATGACTGAGTGGTGTGGGGTCTGAAAGCCCAGCTCTTTCACAGTGATTTAGTGAAAACCTGAACATAACTTAACCTTTGGAGTTCATCTGCAGCAGGATCAGCTGAAATTACCTTTCAAAGGACTTTGCCTGAAATTATACTGTGGATTGGCTTGGATTCCCTTCTCTGTTCTTCTCTGGCCACTCTGGTGGTTTCTCCTGGAAGCACATTCATAAGTCACATGTGTGTGAATCCTTGTCTCAGGGTCTGTTCCGGAAAACCTAGCCTAACACAGTCATTAACGAATGTGTTATTAAATTGAAGGACATGTGTTATTTCTTTTCCAATTTGAGCTACAACATATTTGACACTGCTAAATGTCTCCCCTTATTGAATCTCTGCCTTTCTTTGCTTCTGTAATCACATGATCTTCTGATGTTTTCTTCCTATTTCCTGTGGTTTCCTTCTGAGTCTTCTTTTTTTTTTTCAACTGAGTCTGTCATACCCTTCTGTTCTTTATAGGCTTCTTCTCCTTTGCTCATCAAATGCTATGGTTCTTCAAAGGTATGTTATCCTGCATATTTTTATTATGTAACTTAACCACTTTCCTGATTTTGTAATTATTATTCATATGTTCATGACTTCCAAATCTGCAGCTCTTGCCCAGGTATCTTTCCAGACTTTCAGATCAATTGAAATATCTTTTTTTTTTTTTTTTCTTGAGATGGATCTCACTCTGTCACCCTGGGTAAAGTGAGGTGGTGTCATTATAGCTTACAGCAACCTCAACCTGTTGGACTTGAGCAATCTTCTTACCTCGTTGTGCCCTTACCTTGCTATACTGCAAATTCATGTTCGTTGGATGACTCTCATGTAAGGTTAGGACATAACAGGTATTCGTATTTGTTAAACCATTGATTCATGTGCTGAACATGTTGAAATTTATACTTTGTTCTTCCCAAGATAATACTATTTTGTATGATGAGATTTTGATGAAGAACTTGGATTTTCCTTGAAATTTTAATTTTTGATATATTTTAAGTTTGTAAATTCCCTAGAATGAAATTTTAAATGGGCATCTACAAATGTTAAACATTTCTGTGTTTTCTATATCTGCATAGTTTATAACTTATCTGAATATGCAAGTAAGTAGAGGAACAGGAATTAAAGCAGAGTGGTAGGTAATTTTTATAGTTTATTAAAATATGAGACTCTAAACCTTAGGAAAAAAATCCCCACTACCTACTTTATGTGTATTATGGGCGTTCTATAGGTGTTAGGTGTAAAAAGATGAGGAATATTAAACTGTAAGTTTCTGTCCTCAAGGATCTTACATTTATGTTAGGGAAACAGAACTTTGAATAAATAATTATGATACAGTGTGATAAGTGCAATAATAATTATTTTATGGGAACACAGAGGAGGAAGCTGGGATCAAAATAGAATCAAGGTGAGATTCACAGGAATACTATTTCAGTTTTGTTTTAAGGGAATGGGTAGGATTTGGGCAATAGGACAATCCTAGCAGTGGTATTTAAGACATAGAGAACATGCTGTACATTTGATGCAGGGGTGTCCCAATGAAGGTAGGAAAGCCCCCTGAATTCATCAAGTGGGTTCTGGCTTCGTGCAGAAAGAATTCAAGTGAGAGCCAAGTAGTGACATAAAGTTTATCAAGCAGAGACAGATAACAGATCGGACCCCACAGGCAGAGTAGAAATGCTCTCCTGTGCACATGGGGCCTCCTTAGGGATCAAAGGTAGCATTTTAGATATTCAAAAACTCCATTGGAAAACAGCCATATGTGACCAGCATTGTCTTGTGACCAGGCCATGTAGGGTAATCATAAACTGCTATCACAGAAAGGCGAGCACAATTTGTAAATCATCTGGTTTAGAAATTCATCTACCTTTGGGTGGTCACAGATGGGTGACTTGCTGACAACTTCCTTTTTCGGAGTGGTTAGGGTCAAGTGTCAGTTAAAATGACTGCACTCAAGCTCTCTCACCCTTCCTTTTCTGCCTTATGCCTGCATTATGTTGATGTCCATAAGAGTAACAAAAATGTTTTTTGGCTATAATGGCCAAGATAAAGATCTGGTATGCATCTGGCTGTGATTTTGAATAGTCTTTACTTTCTAGGACTTTTTCTATAAGGTTTTTCTGGGAAGGTTGTAAATGTAGGATTAGCATAAGGTTCTGTGATTGTACTTATATTGATATAAAGAGCATGTTATACTTAAAACTTGGCCAGTAGTTATTTACGGCTTGAAGCCTTGGGGAGTGACAGGAAATGAGGATGGAGAAAAGATTATCAAAGGCCCTTATATAATAATAAGGAGTCTGAATTTTTTCCTTCTGGTAGTGTGGATTGAATGATTCTAAACTAAGAGTAATATGATCAAATTATTACTTTGGAAACACTATTCTGATTACAAAGATAGATTTGGGAAAAGGAAGAAGGAAGAGACTGGAAAAAGAAAAAGCAATAAAATTGAGGGTTTACAAGAGTCTAACTAGGGCGGCGCATGTGGCTCAGTGAGTAGGGCTCCAGCCCCATATACCAAGGGTGGCGGGTTTGAACCCAGCCCTGGCCAAACTGCAACAAAAAATTAGCCAGACATTGTGACGGGCACCTGTAGTACCAGCTACTCGGGAGGCTGAGGCAAGAGAATCATCTAAGCCCAAGAGCTAGAGGCACTCTACTGAGGGCAACAAAGTGAGACTCTGTCACTCTAAAAAAAAAAAGAAGAAGAAGAATCTAACTAGTAAAATCACATGTAAAATGTCATTATAGTATTATTTGTCTATATTAAACATAATGAAGATTATAGCAGTAGTTACAGTGCCAAGGGGTACTCGGCCAGAATTTAGGGAGCAGAGACTTGATATGACGCGGGGCAATGAATGTGAAGGTTCCAGAGGCACCTCTCTGGAAACTTTGCCTCCAGGTCCTCCTTTACCTCAGAGGTCTCTGAAATACCTGTGTTCATTATCATATTGTCTTGATGAGTAGAACCTGGCTTCTTTCTGGTTATATTAATCTCTTCACCAGTCAGTAGGCCTTAGTACTTTTTCCTAAACATGCCTTTTTATTCTTTACATGGCCTTCTTCCCTTTTAATTATAAATTTCATCTTTAAATTATGTCTCTCTTCTCTTACTGTACTCCAAGTGTCCAGGAGAAGCCATGCAGCCCCTAGTGTGCTTTGCTGTTCAGTATTCTTCTACCAGATGTTCTAGTTCATTGTCCTTAAGTTATCTTCCACAAATTCCTAAGATTTGGAAATAATTCTGCCACATTCTTTGCAATTGTAAAACAAGGAGAACCTTTACAGAGGTTCCCAATATTTTGTTTCTCAGTTCTCTATGAGACCTCATCAGAATGGATTTACCTTTCGTATTTCATGAGAATCACTTAAGTAATCTCTAAAAAGTCTTAGACTTTTTCTATGTTTCTTCCCTTTTTCTGAGCCTTCACTAGAATTGTCCTAAAGATTGTGCTCATAGCAATCTAGACTTTTTCTAGTCTGTTCTTGTAAATTCTTCTAGCTTCTACCCATTACTCAGTTCCAGAGCAATTCCACATTTCAGGTATTGTTATAGCAACAGCCCCAGGCTCAATACCAATTGTCTGTCTTTGCTTTGTAGTGCTGTAACAGAATATCTGAGATTGGAAAACTTATAAAAAAATTATTACATTTCTGGACGCTGGGAAGTCCAACTTTGAGGGTCTGGCACCTGGTGAGGGGGTTCTTGCTGGATCATAACATTAAGGAGGGGTGAGAAAGTATGTATGCAGATGAGAGAGGAAAGGAGCCAAATTCACCCTTCGTCAAGAACCCGCTCCCATGGTAACAGCACTAATTCACTCATGAGGGCAGAGCCTTCATGACCTGAGTATCTCTTAAAGGTCCCAGCTCTCAACATTGTTGTGGTGAGGATTAAATTTCTAAAACATGAACTTTGGAGGATACATTTAAACCATAGCACACATATTACCTCCAATTCTCAAAACAAACCTGATGTTATGCTGGTATATGTTATCAGTATTTAAAAGATAAGAACAACTAGGCTTTAGAGAAGTTAGGTGACTTAGAAAGGTTATATGGTTAGTGGTTGAACTATTGTTTTAAACTAAGCATCTTGTAAGTAACTTGGAGAAAAGTCAAAATGGAAAAGATGAGAATAAAAGTAAGAAAGACAACATCCAAAAGACAGAAGAGTAGAGTTTCAAGAAGGAAGATATCTTCATCTATTTAGTATTGCTATAACACAGTGTCTAACGCTGGGTGATTTATAATGAAAAGAGGTTTATTTGGCTCACAACTCAGGTAACTGGAAAGTCCAAGAGTGTGGTGCTAGTATCTTCTTGGCTTCTGGTGAGGGCTTTTATCTTGTGTCATAACTTGGTGGAAAGTCAAAGGGGAAGTGGACATATGTGGAGGGGCAAAATGAAGGGCATCCTTGCTTTCGAACCACCTATTCTAGTCCATTTCCTTAAGAACTGTTCCCATTTTGTGAACTGTTCCCATTTTGAGAGCTCACTCACCACACCAAGAATGGCACCAAGCTGTCCTTGAGAGCAGAGCCGCCATGAACCAGACATCTCCCATTAGGTGCTACCTCTTAAAGGTTCCACCTCCCAACATTATTGCACTAGGAATTATGGTTCCAATGTGAGTTTTGGTAGGGGTGCTCAGCCATAGCAAAAAGGATGGTCATCAGTGCAAATTTTGTGGAGTAATAAAAATTAAGAAAAGAATATAAAATTTATTCTTTTATTCCTTTTGCATGTAAGATAGATAAAGAAGACAATTTTAAAAAGTAATATCAGGCAGATTGCTTTATTTTATTGTTTGAAGATCATATTTTACGTAGTCTGCATTTTCAACTATATCATAAAGTTTAAATACTCATTTTTTTTTTGTTTCAGTTATATCCAGGTTTCTTGATACAGAACAACTTCTTTCTGTTTTAGTACAAATTCCAAAGCAAGACACGGTATGTTTAAGTATTCATCATGTGTTACCTTATTATATATTACGTTATAGAACTTGGAAAATATCAAAATGGCTTGAGTAAGTCATTATCAATGGCTTGATACCATTATTGATATCTAGAGTATTTTTATGTCTTTTTAGAGGAAACTTTTTTCTTAATGTATAATACTATGAAATATAGTAAAATAAAAAGTTTGAGATAGTCAAGGAGTGAGTATTTTTTCACTAATCAAATATTTACTGAAGGAGTTATATATATAATTTTCAGACAACTTGGGTTATAATAATGTTTGCCTAATAAATAAGTAAAAATTACATTGGAGCAAAAGAGTATAGATTGTTCTTAAAAGTGTCCCCTGACAAACTGTCCCCTATGCAGAAATACTTCTCCCCTCCTCAGACTCTGGTATTCAGCATCCAGCTACTTTCTTAGGCAGAGACTTTCCTCATCCTACTTGGGATCCAAAACCTATGGCAGGGAACCCGTCTCCCTGACCTCATTCAGGCTCTTTTGCCCTTGCCAGGCAGGCCTCCCACTTTGATGCCCTCCTTGTCCTCCCGTGCAGTACCACCTCTCTGTCTTCCTCCTACTCTGGCTTTGCCCCCTCCATACCCCTGATGCTGTCGTCTTGTTTCGACTCTGACAAAGACAACTAATATTAAAAACTACATTGTTCATGTTAAAATGGTCTCTGAAAATGTATGAAGGTGTCTTCATTTTACTTTCGGATTATGTTGTTGCTAGACCGTGTCACTAGATATTTTTTCACTTTACATTTACTTAACAGTGTATTGGGAGTTAGTAAATGTTTTAGGATTTTCAGAGACTTAAAAACAATCAATTATGAATATAAACAGACAAAGTGTCATCATTAGCCTTTATGACCTTTTGCCAAAGACCTCTACTTTGAATAATATTTCTGAATGGAAAAGTATCTTAAATAACTTAAAGACAGTTTACTGACAAATGGCATGTTTTACATAGAAAAATGTAATGCAATATAAGAGGACAGAAAATGCTTCTCTATATTGATAATTAGTATTTGTTTTAGTTTCTTAAGGCTGCAGAACAAAATCCTATAAACTGTATGTCTTAAAACAACAGTTTTGTCTCACAGTTCTAGAAGCTACTAGCCTGAAATCAAGGTGCTCAGGGCTGGGCTCCCTCTGAAACCTGTGGAAGAATCTTTTCTTGCCTCTTCCCAACTTTTGGTGATTTATTTGCAATCTTTGGGATTACGTGGCTTGCACCTGCCTGACTTCAGTCAAATGATGCTTTCCCTGGGTGTCTGTGTGTTCACCTGACCATCTTTGAAATGACCCCAGTAATACTTAATTTTTAAATACCATTCCCTACTAAAACAGGACCGGACCTACCGTATTCCAAGATGACACCACCTTAACTACTAATAATTACGCACCACTGCAATGACCTTATTCCCAAATAAGATCACATTTTGTGGTACTGATTGTTAGGAAGTAAATATATCATTCTTGGCGGGGGGGACACAATTGAACCCTTAATAGTATATAAGCGAGGGCTATGTTTCTATTTTGCTCTAGGAAAGAATTAATCATCAGATTCTATCTGAAAGCAGTCTCGTTGACTATCTATGGTAACATGAAGTATTATTATACCCTCACATAGTTTCATATAGTGTCACAAGTTATAGGAGTTAGCAGTGTACATATTTTAACCACTCCTGGTTAAATATTTTGGCCAAACAGCTCTCTGAGAAATATTTGGCTAGCCAGCAGTCAGTTGGGCTCTCAAATTTTAGAAAAGTTTTCTGATCTAGGTTTAACATAATTTGATAAGCCGAGAATCTGGAATTATTTTTCCTGTTTAGAAGAGTCAATTTAAATCCAGCCATGGTGATGCATGCCTATAATCTCAGCCACTTGAGAAGCTGAGGTGGGTAAGATTACTTGAATCAGAAGTTTGAGACCATCCTAGACAATATAGTTAGACCTCATCTCTAAAAAAAAGAAAAGGAAACAAAACTATAAATGGTCCCATAATGTTTTCAAGGGTCAGTGTTTTCATGTTTAAACTAAAGCAAATGTGAGTTTGGGAGGATCAGTCATAGTGGTAAATATTTTCCTCACCAGCATATCTGTCCTTTGTAAATTCCTTTTGTTAGACTTATCAGATAAGATTTACTAACCTTTAAGGAAACTTAAGCAATATATTAAACTTTATACATGATTCATGACTTTTAATATTCCTTATACTATTTCTTAATTACCGTTTTTATAACCATCTGGAAATATATTTTAAATGAGGCTCTTTCCTTATTTAATACAATCACATAATCTTAATTAAATACAATATGAAATTAATTCAGACTTGTTCTGGTTAAATTGCATAAGTTTGGTAAAACTTGTGAATGAACTAAATGTTCTGTTGACTGAATTATAAGATTAGTTAAACTTGTGAATGAACTAACTATTCTTGGGAAATTTACAGTATAGAATTTTTGCTTAAGGTGAATTCTTATACTTTCCCTTTAAGAATATTGATTTTTAGAAAATTCATGTCTTCTATGCGTAAATGTTCACTGAGAGTGAACATTTTTAAAAGATTAATTTTCTTAATTTAAATTAGTGCAAATACATTTTCTCTCTGTGTAATAGCTATAACCCTACCATTGGCTGGGTGGAGTGGTTCACGGCTGTAATCTTAGCAATCTGGAAGGCTGAGGTGGATGGAGGATCCCTTGAGCTCAGAAGCTCAAGACCAACCTAAGCAAGAATAATACCCCATCTTAACTAAAAATTAAAAAAACAAAAACAAAAACCTAGTCGGTTGTGATGGTACATGCTTGTAGTCCTAATATCTTGGGAGGCTAAGGTTAAAGGATCACTTGAGCCCTACAGTCTAAGGTTGCCATGAGCTATGATGATGCCTTGGCATTCTATCCAGGGCGACAGAGTGAGACTCTGTTTTAAAAATAAATAAATAAATAAACAAATAAATAAATAAAATTCTACCATTTAACCTATTAAATGTTTTTTTCATTTTAAATGAAATGCTAAATTGCTTCTAAATCTAAAATGCTTCTTCCAAAATTTGAAAATGTTGATACATATCATTAAACCTATTTTTCTAGTTTTTATCCAGCATTCTTGATTCATTTTGAATAACTTTTCATTTTTTTGAATGATATCGGACTGCTATATAGAGTATCTATCGTACATGGCTCCTTTTATTCATTTTACAAGTAATTTATTTTACCAAGCATTACAGTAAGTGCTAGAGATACATCTGTGATCCAAAAAAAATTCAATATGATATTTAGGTTAAAAAAAACCAAACAGTTACATCATAGTATCATCAAGAACTGGGACAGACCTGTTTGCAAACTAACCAGTCAGCCTGCCACAGTTTCAAGTCTCCTGGGTCAGGGAGGAAGGACGTTAGTATTCACAGTGTTAGCAGTAAGCAGAGTATCAGCATTTTTTGCATTGTTTATCCAAGCTCCATTTCTAATAGGTTAATGTGAAGAGGACCAGGTACTACCTGGACATGCAAAGTATTATAAGACAGAATTGCTGAGTTTAGGGACCAGAATCTTTTATAATGGGCAATAAGTATGCCTGCCTGTTGCTCTGGAGGGAGACATCATCTTTATCTTCCAAGATTTTAGCAAACTGGAGCAGATTATCAGTGGAACACATAGAACCAACAAAGGGCTCACATCTAATATATGAAAAGAAGCTTTACAAATCATGGAAGAACATAAACCATATAGAAAAATGCAGAAGACCCTTGAATAAAATTTTCACAAAATAAGATATTCAAATGGCCAACATATATTCAACCTCATTAACAGGAAAATGGAAATTAAGACTACAATGAAATAGCCACATCTATCTACAAATATCCTTTGTGCCGTTTGCAGTTAATTTTAGTCTCTTGATGCTACTCAGGATTGAACTGTATCTCCTTTTCTTTTGAAGTTTAAATTGTACCCAAGGGGATGAAATAGATATGAAAGTTGGATACAATGAGGTGAACTCTTTTCATTGCATTTTTAGGAGACCAGTGCACTGGGTTTATTATGGTGCATCAGTAATTTCTCATAATTCTCTAGGCTGGCATCCTGGCTGGCTTGATATGTAAAAATATAGGGAATATAATAAGAATAGAATGTGCAAGAGGAAAATCTATTTTATTTTTTGAGACAAAGTCTTATTTTGTCCCTCTCGGTAGAGTGGCATGACGTCATAGCTCACAACAACCACAAACTCTTGGGCTCAAGTCATTCTCTTGCCTCAGCCTCCCAAGTAGCTGGGACAACAGGTGCCTGCCACAACACCCAGCTGTTTTTAGAGATAAGGTCTAGCTCGGGTCTCAAACCTGTGCGCTCAGGCAGTCCACCCACCTTGGCCTCCCAGAGTGCTAGGAATACAGGTGTGAGCCACCAAGCCTGGCAGCAAAATCTATTCTTATGTTAAGAATTTACAATGTCCACATTTGGATTTTTATCTTATCAGGTCAATGCAGCTGAATCAAAGATAACAAATTTAATATACCTAAAACATACCTTGGAACTCGTGAATCCTTTAAAGGTAATTTATACATGTTGGTATCATACAAAACATTACCAGCATCATTTTTAAAAATTTTCTTTAGAAAAAATTTTGAGCTTAGATAAATTTGCAAAAATAACATAATGAATTCCCTTTATATGTTCATACAGCACACACATATACATTATTATCCTTGTTACTACTTTTTCAGAATAAAAAAGAACAAGGATGTTTTCTTATATAAACACAGTATTATTATCAAATTCAGAATATTTAATACTGATACAGTACTATTATTTGATATATATCCAATTATCTGAATAATGTTCTTAATAGCATTTTTTTTCTGATACAAGGTCCAATCCATCCAGGACCATGTATTGTACTTAATATGTTTATTTAAACTCCTTAAACTGGAAAGTTTCTTAGCCTTTTGATTTTGGCTCAAAAGGCTAAGAAAGTCTTAGCCTTTTGAGCCAAAATCAACTGACCCTTACACTTTTGAAGTGTAAGGGTCAGTTGTCTCATAGAATGTTCCTCAGTTTGTGTGATTATGTCCTCATGATTAAATTCCTCTTATGCATGTTTAGCAGTAACACTCCATGGGCAATGTTGTATCCTTCCTAGTATATCATGTCAGGAGACACGTAATATCATTTACCTATTCTTGGTGATGTTAATTGTTTTTTTTTTTGCAGTTTTTGGCCGGGGCTGGGTTTGAACCCACCACCTCTGGCAGATGGGGCTAGCGCCCTACTCCTTTGAGCCCTGGTGATGTTAATTTTAAATTGGTTTTTTCACTGTAAAGTTCTTATAATTTCGTTTGTAATTAATAAGTAATAGATGGAGAGATACTTTGAGAATCTGCAAGGACCCTTGTTCCTCATCAGATTTTCACTCATTGATTGTAGAATTCATGTTTCCTAGAGGTAATTTTTACTCTAATGGTTATAAAATGGTGATTTCCTCATCACTTTCAAGTACTGCATTGTGCAAAACATTTTTTTGTTGAACTGACGAAAAGAAATTGCTTTTTAAAAAGAAAAAATAAAAACTATGAAAGAATCTTGTTACAGTGATAATTCTAATTCTAATAAATATAATGAGAATAATTTGACAAGATATTTCAAAAATATTATCACATTTTTTTATAGTGAAAGAGTGGAATAAATCAACCAGAGAAATATTAGTATATTTGATGAAATACAGATTTTAAGCTTTGGTTTGTCAATAGCTAAGAGGTAAATAAAGTAAGGAAAAATTTATAACAAATGGTAGGTAAAATACTAATTTCTGTCATCATAGAACTCATATAATTTCATAAGAAAATACTAGCATGCCAATAGAAATATGAAAAATGACTTAATGAAATATGAAAAATGAATTAACTCAGGCTGTATGTATAAGGTATATACAAAACATAAATGAATTTCATGTTTAGATTTGGATTCCATCCTTAAGATATCTCATTATGTATATGAAAATATTTCAAAATCTGAAGAAATACAGAATCTGAAACACTTCTGACCCTTAATATTTTGGATAAGGGCTACCCACCAATATTAAACAGAGAGTAGGAGTGGGTAAGGAATATACAATGATATACATTTTTCTAATTTCATATAGTGACAGGAAATATACCATGACATTTAAACTATTTGTCTTTGTAAGGGTAGTAGAATTATGAGTGGTTTCTTTTATCTTCCTTTTTGCTTCTATGAATTTTATTGTTTTTAAAAATATGTGCATATTATTTTCTATTCATAAGCTAAAAAAAATTTCCATTGCCTCATATTAAACTAAAGTAAGAGGTAAAAATCAGGTTAACTATGTTTTCTTCTCCTCTTTTCTGTTTATTTAATTGTCACTCTTAGTTTTCATTAAGCAAAATACAATTCCTACTTTCACCATATAAGAATATAAAAATTACTCTTTTTATGAATATACAAAGCACTTGTTTGGTTCAATGTATATTTGGAATTATATGTAGAATACTCTAAAACGTGCAGTAGTTGTTGTTTAGGTACCTACCTCTATAAGTAGTTGGATGTTAACAATTAGTTGAGATATGCAAAAAACAAAAGTCAAAATGATGAAACAGCAAATGGTTGTTATTAGTCATGTGCTTTTTGTGTGGAAAATTGGAAGGATAATGTCTGTCTTCATTTAAATACCTGTAATAATTTTCATGAGTACATAAATGAGAAAATGAAGCAAGAAAGTACTTGGTAAACTGTAGAGTATTTAAACATATATAAAGAGATACATTTGAATGATATCATAACTGATTTACCTTACCTCTTTGTTATTTTATTTATTTTATTCTTTCATAGATTACTCTGAAGAACTGTAACACTCCTCTATTAAGAGCTTTCTATGGTTCCTTGGAAGACAACAGGTCTTTGTCACACAACTTAATAAAACATCAGTTTATAATTTCCTTTCTGATTATAGCTGATTTTAAAGACTCTAATTATACTCTGTAGAACAATTACTTGAGTTTTGGTTGATATAATCAACTATTCATCAAAATCCTAATTATATGTAATTCCATAAGTACAACAAAGAGTAACAACATACTGATTATCTGTATTAATGGAAAATTAGAATAACATGAAAAATTGAAATACATTTTTAATATTTCTGTTTTTAATAATTCTCTGTGGAAAAACTTGCAAAAAATAAAAATTATATTTTTCTCATTTTTTAAATTATGAAGGATCTAATATAACTGAAAATAGTAGATAATAAATGTTGAATAATATCTAAATGCAGTTCAATTTTAATATTGTTACATTATTAGCAGTGGCACCTTGGTCTTGGGTTGAAAATATTTGTGGTATTTAAGAACTGGTTATTTTATTGATTGAAAACTTATATCCTATTTGAGGCCACAAATTGAAGTTAATAGTAAAACCAGTTTAATTATAAATTAAATACAGAACAAAATAAAGGAAAGATTAGGAAAACAGGCATTGCCAGATTCCTGGTATGCATAATCACTGAACTTGATCGCTGGTAATTATGTGTTCCTATTAGACAATATGTGCGTAGTCTCCCTCACCTCTACTGAGGGCAGGAACTGTATGTAATCCTTCTTTGAATCCTTGCACCTAGAATAGTGCTTGATACATGGTGTAAGCAAATATTTATTGAGTAAATAAATGAGCATGAAGCCAGAGTTTTACAATAGTTCTTTAAAGATATATTTTGTATTCACAGACGCAATATGTATACTATGTGTTTAATTTGGGAGATCTATTTATTAAAAGACGCAGAATTGTTCTTGGTGGCCTAATGCAGTTTCAGACTAGTCTTAACTGATGAAATAGTTAAAAAATGACATAGTCATAGCTCTAATTTATGCAAATTTAAATGTTTATCACTAATTAGTTAGTCCAATATAACTTTTTACCAAAAATTTGCTATCATTAACTGTGATTCAGATTATAAATTGAAATAATTAGTTGGCCACAATGTTCTTTTTCTGCCTTAATGTTAGGTTTGAAATCATTCTTGAAAAGATTAAAACAGTAATTAATGATGATGTGAGATACATGAAAGGATGCCTAAACATGAGGACTCAAAAGTGCTATGCAGTCAGGTCTAACATCAATGAATTTCTCGACATCGCTAGAAGAACATATACAGAGATTGTAGATGACATAGCAGGTAACTTATCTATTTTATCATGGTTTTCTGTTTTTATAGTATTAAAACAACCATTTTAGGACATGCTGTGTTTTTTTTTTCCTAATGATTAGTCATGCATATTTTAAATATACTTTTTGTTACCAAAGCAGATAAAGTTAACACATATTTCCATTTAAAGAAACTTTTTTTTTTAAATAGAGATATCAAAGTGTTACAATGTGTCTCTTCTTTCCTCCAAACTTAAATATAGAGTTACCTTCATTAAGCATTGTGTATAAGCTTTATGGAAAATGTGGGCTGCCAAAACTGGAAGATTCCAGTGGCAAGAGGGATATAATTTTTATCTGGAAGAGGTGGGCATTGAGCCAATACAGTAATTCTTTTAACAAATAATTTATTGAGCTCCTACTACATGTTGACACTGTTGTAGGTGCTGAGAATACATTGAACAAGACAAATTCCCTGTCCCCATGGAGCTTATTATATAGCAGGGACGGCAGACAATGAAGGAGCAAGCTCATATGCATACGTATACATGCATGTGTGTATGGGGACATCAATATTGACATATATCAATCATATATTCATGTAATCTCACATGGGTATAAAATGTATAAAGAGTATGTGAAGAGGAGTTAGAGTGACTGAGTGTGGAAGCACAGAGAGTGGGGGTTTTTAGTAGATGGAATGGCCTAAAGAGGAAGTCTACCTACTTGCAGTGATACACACAGGAGCACAGGGAGACGGGGGTGAGTGAGAAAACTTGTCAGCCTGGAGTAGGGCATCCCCTTACAGAACCCATAGGAGAGGGGATCAGCAGTGTAGACTGGGGACCACAATGGAGTCTCTGAAGGCCGAGAGTTTGGATTTTTTTCCTAAGGAGAATGAAAACTCTGAGATAGTTTTGTTCTGTGGAGTGAAATTGATCAAGAAAATATTTTGAATGAATTTAAGTGGAGATATGGAGACAAGTTTAAACTATTATAAATTAATAAAGGATTATTTAGGTTGGTAGCAATTTATATGAGAGGAGAAGAAGGAAAAATTGATAATTACTAATTAAGTAAATACAGTTGTGGTAAACAAAAATGTAACCATTAGTGCTAATTGAGATTTCTAGCCTGAGAATGGTAGTACTGTTGAGACAAGCAGGAAATTCAGGAGGAAAGGATGAACTGCTTTGAAAAACAAATATGGAGGTTTTTTCCAAGTAATGGTCAAAGTATTAATGGTTATGTAGTTAGAAATTTAGAGCTATGAAGTTAGCATGAAGTTGATAAGGAGATTTAGATTTTCTATTTTTGAGACAGTTTCACTTTGATACCCTTGGTAGAGTGCTGTACCATCACAGCTCACAGCAACCTCAAACTCTTAGGCTCAAGTGATTCTCTTATCTCAGCCTCCTGAGTAGCTGAGACTCCAGGTACCTGCCACAATGCCCAGCTTGTTTTTCTATTTTTAGTAGATACAGGGTTTCACTCTGGCTCAGGCTGGTCTTGAACTCCTGAGCTCAAGCAATCCACCTACCTCAGCTTCCCAGGGTTCTAGGATTACCTGGTTGAGATTTGGATTTTTTTTTTGTTGCTGTCGATTTTGGCCGGGGCTGGGTTTGAACCCACCACCTCCAGCATACTGGGCCAGCGCCTACTCCTTTGAGCCATAGGTGCTGCCCGAGATTTGGATTTTTTAAAGGAATTTTATTCAATGAATTATTTATGTCCTTTTTGGAATATTTTCTGTTGTAAAATGTTTTATAGAGGAGGTTTCCAATTGTGAATTAATGTTTACTATAATTTATATGAGTATTATTTTTTTTTTGTAGTTCGGCCAAGGCTGGGCGGAACCCGCCGGTGCCCTACTCACTGAGCCACAGGCACCACCCTGACTATTCTTTTTTTTAAGAAAGCAGAAGGCGTGTTGTTAAAAACCCTGATATTCCCAAAACAGATACTGCACAGTAGTCTTTTGTTCTATATTTCTAACTTAAATTTTTGCCATTTCTTTTCCTTTAAAAAGTACTTATCAGAATGAGTACGTTTGTATTGTTTTTGGTTTTTACTTTTTTAAAAAGAATACCTAGCCACATCTTTTGGACCTTACAACTCATTAGCATTTAAAATAGTAACAAGGTATTCATATTTGTATATAAAATAACAACAATTATATGACTCTAAACAGAAAAAGTAATTTTCTCATTAACGTTCCTTCTTTTTTTGTTGTTTTATTTTTTGTCTCTGGTCACTAGGAATGATATCACAACTTGGAGAAAAATATAATCTTCCTTTAAGAACAAGTTTTAGCTCTGCTCGAGGATTTTTCATCCAGATGACTACAGATTGTACAGCTCTACCCAGTGATCAGCTTCCTTCAGAATTTATCAAGGTTCATTCTAGAGTGGCTAGGAAATTATTGTTCCTGATTTTACAGAGTTACATTTACATATTTTCAGGCATTCCGTGAGTTTTACATGCCAGATTTCAGGATGTCTGTGTATTGCTGCCTCTACTCCTACCCACCCACCTAACTAACCTGATACTAATCCCAGAGTGATTTAGCCTTTCCTGATAAATACCAAACTCAGTATTTCCCACAATTGTGGGAACTTGATGGGAGGGGGAAAAAAGGAAAATGAAGTCCAAAAAGTATTTGATAAAAAAATTAGGAAAACACTGCACCACCTCTAGTTTTAAGTAGTTCTCACGGCATATTTGTCTATAAAATGTTTAAAAAATCCTGAAGAGAACATCTAGTTAACTTTAAAAAGTCAAATATTTCTAAACCTTTAGATCATAGAAATAATTTTTCATATATATACACACACACACACACACACATATACAATACATACATATATATATATATATATATATATATCATAACCTCCACAATGTGTCAGTTTAGGAAAGTCTAATCCACTCTAATCTTTGTTTTTCTGCTTCCAGGGAATACTTTTTGATGAAAACAAACCATTTAGCTTTTAGGTGCTTGTGTGTGTGTTATGTATCTAGTAAAGAATGGGTCAAACTCGGGAATAGGGATAAAGATTGAGTGAGATTCAGATAAGAGACAAGGGCTGAGACAGGGATCAGAGACGGAGTGAGGATCACTGGCCTCCATCGTGATTGTTACTTGGTAGCAAGATCGAGTGTTTTAACATTTCTGCAAAGCCATTTTAAGACCTAGCAAAAGCATCGTTTCAGATGAAGTAGGTCAAAAATACCCTGCTTTACTCTTCAAAGTGGTCTTCTTTTTATCTTTAGCAAACATTAGTACTTTCTTTGTGATATTGTGTCTGAATGATTAAAGTGATTAACCTAGTTACCTATATTTCTGTGGTTTAAAATCTATGTTTTATTTCGTAAGTGTGTGCATATATCTTGACATTTGTTTTTAATTTCCTGGTAGATTTCTAAAGTGAAAAATTCTTATAGCTTTACATCAGCAGATTTAATTAAAATGAATGAAAGATGCCAAGAGTCTTTGCGAGAAATCTATCACATGACTTACATGTAAGAAATATTTGAATGTTAAAATATTTAATATTTAATTTGAGGAACTGTGATAAATTTTATTAATTGACTTTCTGTATGGTACTAGACCATTGTGGAATCATAAATGTTAGCAATGAAGGTCTATCATTTTGGTTAGGATCACTGAGTGTCATAGAAGCTTTGGGGCAAATGTCATTGCAAAAGGATACCATTATAACCAATATTTGTATATGCACATTCCACCACAATGTAGAATTTGCTCTTGGCACATCATGGGGTCATTCAGTTTATTCTTTCTCTGTAAGTCCTCAGCTTCTCATGCCTTGATACTTCCATAACAACCTCGCAATAGTGTCAGTTCTTTTGCTGTTTATGAAACAGTAGTAATACAGGTAAAAAGAAGAAATAGAATATTTAGAACATTCTTTATGCTAAAATTATGTACAAATAAAAGTTAGACATTCAAAACAACTTCAGGACATGGACCATGGACATTATAATATGTAGTAAGTTTTACGTACATATTTATCTTTGTATGGGAAAAACTTTTGCACGATATCACAGTATAACTTTACCACATAAAAACCTTATTATTCAGATACTGTGTGCATGCGTGTGAGAGAGAGACAGAGAAGAAAAATGGATGAGAGACAAAATATGTAATAGCTTTTGTGTTGAATTTAACATTTTCAAAAACACAAAATAATTAGCAGATGGGATCTGTCCAAATATAGTGAGGGCTTGATTTGACCACATAAAATATTTTTATTAATAAGAATTTACTTTTTTTTTTGTTTTTTTTGTTTTGAGACAGAGCCTCAAGCTGTCACCTTGGAGAGAGTGCTATGGCATCACAGCTCACAGCAACCTCCAATTCCTGGACTCAAGTGAGTCTTTTGCCTCTGCCTCCCAAGTAGCTGGGACTACAGGCGCCCGCCACAATGCCCAGCCATTTTTTGGTTGCAGCCGTCATTGTTGTTTGGCAGGCCCGGACTGGATTCGAACCCACCAGCTCAGGTGTACGTGGCTGGCGCCTTAGCCCTTTGAGCCACAGGCACCGAGCCAATAAGAATTTACTTTATTACTATTTAATAAAGCAGTTGTTTCAAAAAGATGGTGTTAATACATCAGAAGATGGATTCTTTGCCATCAAGTAGTTGTGACCTTGAGCAAAATCTTCAATTCCCTTATCTCTAAAATGAGACTATTAAACAACAGACTTTATCTGTAGTGTACAGCTTAACTATGAACATTGTTTTACCTCAGTCAATTAATTTAATATTATTTTGTGTTACATTTTGTATCCCTTTTAAAAATGCAGTATTACATATCTTACCACACATGTCCTTTCAGGATCGTGTGCAGGCTGCTCAGTGAGATTTATGAGCACATTCATTGCCTGTATAAACTGTCTGACTCTGTGTCAATGCTGGATATGCTGCTGTCATTTGCTCATGCCTGCACTCTGTCTGACTATGGTAAGTTGCTTTCTTTGAAATAAACATGTCACAGACTAAAATCTGTATTCTGTTTAAACAATATTACATGAAATTACGAATTTTTAAAATTTTTTACTTGAAATATAGTCTCTTTCTTATGGTATGGTCTTAGACCAGAAAGACTAAGACACAAAATTGAAAAAACGAAATTACCCTTAACATTTCTTTGAAGTCAAAAAATTATTCATTCTGAAATTAGTGAATCAAAAAGAAAAATCTGCAAAAAACTTTAAAGGTTTTCCAAACACTCTAGAGCTGTATCGTTGGTGAAAATGACAATGATCCAAGTTTTAAAGTTCAAATCTAAATAGTCAGTAGAAGCAATATGATGAATACTAATAGAGAGAAATGAATCTCCAAAATGAGCATCTGCATCACTAGCTCCTTAGTTGTGAGCATACCAAGATTAGGAATTATGTCATTTATTTTTGTATCCCAAGTCTACACACAAGCCTTGAATACAAATGTTAAATAATTTTCTTATGTTAAACGAGTATCTCAAGTTAGCCCCTTGAGATTTCTGAGCCAACTTGTCAGTAACCATCCTCTAGTATGCAAATTTATAGGACTAGTAGATGATAATTATGGTTGAATAATTATAGACTTAATAACATCAAGACATTAAAATTTCTAGTTAAAATCAGTAGTAACATTTCCCAAGTATTATGTTAATTTATTTTTATTGGGTGTGCCTTACATAGATTTATTTTCATATTGCTTAGAAAATGTTAATTTTTTCCCATTGGTATTTTATAGGCAAAAATTTTTTGATATACAGTTAAAGGTCAAAAACTTACCTTAAGGGTCAGATACTCTAATAGTAGTTTTCTTAGATTTCAAGAGATTTAATATTTCTCCATTTTAGTTTGAGAGGAACCATTCTGAAACTCCAAACCTATAAATGAAGCTCTTGGAAGGTGTCCATTACAATTTAGAGTGGATTTGGATAAAAACAATACTTCAATTTTATTGTCCCAAATTGACTCTAGGAAAATTACTACTGTAAACTGCATTCACATCACAGAATCTTTAGATATAAATAAAATATATTAATCATTTTACTTTTTTCTTCAGTTCGGCCAGAATTTACTGACACTTTAGCAATCAAACAGGGGTGGCATCCTATTCTTGAAAAAATAGCTGTGGAAAAACCTGTTGCCAATAATACCTATATTACAGAAGGTAGTAATTTTTTGATCATAACTGGACCAAATATGAGTGGGAAATCCACGTATTTAAAACAGATTGCTCTTTGTCAGATTATGGCCCAGATTGGTAAGTTATGGCTTTACTTTATCGTTACCAATTCAGCTTTCCTTTCAAAGTGTTTTGTGCCTGGTGTGTACTTAACCCAACAACAATTGGGAGTAGATTTTTTTACTTAAAAGTATAATAGTGTGTTTAGTATGTAGACTATGACTTTTAATATTGAGTATTTATTAAGCTCAACCAATTTGGATTTCACTGGACTAACAATTTTGTGGACTCTTACAGAAGTAGTAATGTCCTTACTATATTAATGTTGTGTAGTTTAAATTGAGTCCTGTAATTATTTCAGGTTCAGAAACAAACTTTGGTATGAGAAAAAAATGGAATGAATAGGATAACCTGCTGCCATTTATAAACATGTGAGATTTTTCCAAAATTATAACTTTGGGCAAAGAAACATACCCCTTAATTGGGGGGGTTCCAGGAACGTGCTGCAGCAGTTGATATGGTGTATGGATGCATGTGCACACATGCGTGTAGAAGGCTGTCACTCATTCAGCATTGCTACGTATTTTTGGAGGTACAGGCACAACTTAATCCCTAGTTCCAAAAACTGTGTTTCTTTGAGGTCTTTATGAATCATAGATGAGATGTGTGGCCCTAATGCAGTAGTTCTCAACCAGGAGTGGTTTTCGTCCTCCAATCCCCGGAATTTGATTGTCATAGCCGTGGGGAACGTAGAGTCTAGGGATGCACCCACAGTGCATAGGACAGACCCTCCCGTCCCCCTTTCCTCATCAGCACATAAGGAAGATTTATTGACTCCAAGATGTTAGTAGTGTCCTGGGTGAGAAACCCTGATCTAATAATGTAATAAATTCTAAAAGGAACACAGCAGTAATACTGGTGGAAAGGTACAAACTCATTCTTGAAAATGTATTGTAGGCTCAGTGCCTTTGGCTCAGTGGGCTAAGGCACAAGCCACGTACACCGGAGCTGGCGGGTTCAAATCCAGCCCAGGCCTGCCAAACGACAATGTCGGCTGCAACCAAAAAATGGCCGGGTGTTGTGGCGGGTGCCTGTGGTCCCAGCTACTTGGGAGGCAGAGGCAAGAGACTCACTTGAGCCCAGGAATTAGAGGTTGCTATGAGCTGTGATGCCACAGCACTCTCTCCAGGGTGACAGCTTGAGGCTCTGCCTAAAAAAAAAAGAAAAAAGAAAATGTATTGTAAATGGAAATCAGAGATTAACAAATTAATAAAGAGTAATTTTTTTTTTTTTTTTGTAGAGACAGTCTGACTTTATTGCCCTCGGTAGAGTGCAATGGCATCACATAGCTCACAGCAACCTCCAACTCCTGGGCTTAGGCGATTCTCTTGTCTCAGCCTCCTCAGTAGCTGGGTCTACAGGTGCTCACCACAATGCCCAGCTATTTTTTTGTTGCAGTTTGGCCAGGGCCAGGTTTGAATCTGCCATCCTTGGTGTATGGGGCCAGTGCCCTACCCACTGAGCCACGTGCACTGCCCATAATTATTTTTTTGAGGTTTGAGTTTTATTTGAATTGACATCATAGCTGATTTCCCTCCCCTCCCTTGTGTTCTCATGTGACATAATACTACAATTGTTTGAATAGCTTTGAGGATCTCTTTCTTTTAAAAACAGACTGTCCAGTTATTGGACAGCTCTTCTTATTGGAGCATTCATTATACTGAACTGAAGTCTGAGCTTTCTGTAATTTTTTTTATTAGTTCCAATTCTTCTGTGTATCACAGAATGATTTAGTCTTTCTCCTGATAGTAACTCTTCAAGTATTTGATGATAATTATTCTATTTCTCTTATCACTGACAATTTTAAACTTTTGAAACACCTAAAAGTATATATAATATCTCATATGGTCTGCACAAAAAGCAAAAGTGGGACTTGAAAGGTCTGAAAGTTAAGAAGTTAAGAACATAGCCTGGTGTGATTCCGTCCTGCACGGCTGTTCCTTGGAGCAGAACTCGTTTATTTCCGTCTGCTTTCTCGTCCACCTAAGTGCGTGCCACCATCTCATGGAAGATTCGATGGACATAGACATGAGCCCCTTGAGGCTTCAGAACTATCTTTTCGGTTGTGAACTAAAGGCCGACAAAGATTATCACTTTAAGGTGGATAATGATGAAAATGAGCACCAGTTATCTTTAAGAACGGTTAGTTTAGGGGCTGGTGCAAAGGATGAGTTGCACATTGTTGAAGCAGAGGCATGAATTATGAAGGCAGTCCAATTAAAGGAACACTGGCAACTTTGAAAATGTACAGCCAATGGTTTCTCTTGGGGGAAATAACACCACCTGTGGTCTTACGGTTGAAGTGTGGTTCAGGGCCTGTGCATATGAGTGGGCAGCACTTAGTAGCTGTGGAAGAAGGTGCAGAGTCAGAAGATGAACAGGAGGAGGATGTGAAACTCTTAAGTATGTCTGGAAAGCGATTAACTTGTCTGGAAAGCGATCTGCCCTTGGAAGTGGAAGCAAAGTTCCACCAGAAAAAAGTAAAACTTGCTGCTGATAAAGATGATGATGATGGTGATGATGATGATGATAAGGAAACTGAAGAAAAAGCTCCAGTGACGAAATCTGTGTGAGACACTCCAGCCAAAAATGCACAAAAATCAAAGCACAATGGAAAGGATTCAAAACCATCAACTCTGAGATAAAAAGGTCAAGAATCCTTCAAAAAACAGGAAAAAACTCCTAAAACACCAAAAGGACTTAGTTCTGTAGAAGACATTAAGGCAAAAATACAAGCAAGTATAGAAAAAGGTGGGTCTCTTCCCAAAGTGGAAGCCAAGTTCATCAGTTATGTAAAGAATTGCTTCCGGATGACTGACCAGGAGGCTATTCAAGATCTCTGGCAGTGGAGGAAGTCTCTTTAAGAAAACAGTTTCAACAGTTTGTTAAAATTTTCCATCTTATTTCATTTCTGTAACAGTTGGTATCTGGATGTCCTTTTTATAATGCAGAGTAAGAACTTTCCCTACCTTGTTTGATAAATGTTGTCCAGGTTCCATTGCTAAGAATGTGTTGTCCAAAAGGCCTGTTTAGTTTTTAAAGATGGAACTCCACCCTTCACTTGCTTTTAAGTATGTATGGAATGTTATGATAGGGCATAGAAGTAGTGGTGGTCAGACATGGAAATGGTGGGGAGACAAAAATATACATGTGAAATAAACTCAGTATTTAAAAAAAAAACGTTAAGAACATAGACTTTGGAGGTAGATCTTGGTTACCCAGTTACTAGCTATATAGTTTTTGGTAAGTTACTTTAAACTTTAGTTTTGTTTGATTTTTTTGTAGAGACAAAGTCTCACTTTGTTGCCCTCGGTAAAGTGCTGTGTGGGCTCACAGCAACCTCCAGCTCCTGGGCTTAGGTGATTCTCCTGCCTCAGCCTCCCGAGTAGCTGGGACCATAGGCGCCACGATGCCCAGCTATTTTTCTGTTGCAGTTTGGCCGGGGCTGGGTTCAAACCTGCCACCCTCGGTTTATGGGGCTGGCGCCCAAAACTTTAGTTTATTTTAGAGACAGAGTCTCACTTTATCACCCTCGGTAGACTGCCATGGTGTCACAACTCACAGCAACTTCCGACTCCTGGGCTTAGGTGATTCTCTTGCCCCAACCTCTCTTGCCACAGTTCACAGCAACCTAAATTAGCAAAATGCCCCACCTTCTCCAGAATCTTAAGAAGATAACAGTCATTCCTGATATCTGAACAAGTTTCTTCTTGTTTTGAGCCAGACAATTCTTCAAATTCTGACTTCTTAACTTCATTATTTTTAGCAAATATTTGTCATGACATTATTGTGTTAGAAGCTGCTCTAGGTTTATGACCATGTATGGAAGAGGTACATCTAACTAGTTTTGTGATCCTTAGCTCCCACTTTTTCATTGGTAAGATGAGAAAAATAATAGCAAATTCAATGTCTCTATTTTGAGAACTAGAGACAATGAATATACCACACCTACTAGGTGAAATGGCAGCTGCAGTCATTGTAATTACTATTGTCCTCAGCATCACTTTCACTTTTACTAATTTCAGCCTGACATCTGTTTTCTTTTTCTGCCTTATTCCTCAGAGCTAGGCTTTTTTCTTTATCCTTTGTTTTAAATTCTGGAGTAATCTGGCTTTGTTTCATTCCCACTATTTCACCATTTTATCTATCCAGAGTTCTGGATAGATGATAATTTTCCTATTCAACTACTGGGATATTTTATCTGTGTTATGATGTTAGATAATGCCAGGATGACTTTTATATCTCTGGTTTTATAGAGATGGATGCATTCATCGGATTGATTTATTTTAAAAAGATGAGTATTTTAGATTAGTTAACACAGTAACTTCCTAGGCAGATACAGTCTTGTGTATAAAAATTCACCTCCTTCTCATTTTGTTAAATGTTTTGCTTTCATTATGCTTCTGACTATTTCTGTGCATTTGTAATAACAGGTATTGCTTGATATGTATCTCTAATTATCAACTTGAGTTTTATAAGCATTTACTTATTACTTAATACTTGTATTCTTTATCACTTAATTAAATTATTTAAAACTTTTTATCAAGTTTGTAACAATATCTTGCTAGCAGACTTGAACATATACTATCAACTTCCAAATAGCTATGCACAGTAGGTGGGCAACTATTTCCATTTTATATATGAGGAAGACGAGATTGGGAGAGTTTAAGTACTGTACAAATTTATATAATAAGTGATAGAACTTGGAGCATGTCTTCTAATTCCATATCCAGTGCCCTTTCCACTATATAATCCTAGTAAATAATCTGAGAAATTAAAAATGTTGTTTGTACTTGTATTTTGTAAAAGCATTTCATTTCACCTTTACCTTCTATTTTACAGGATCCTACGTTCCAGCAGAATATGCTTCCTTTAGAATTGCTAACCAGATTTTTACAAGAATCAGTAATGATGATGATATTGAAACAAATTCGTCAACATTTATGAAGGAAATGAAAGAGGTACCCAAACAAAACTGTTCTTATGTTAAAAAGAAATTCTTCCAGTAATGGCCAGTTACCTCATGTATAGGAAAGTAGCCTTGTACTAAAGCGTTCAGATGTGTTCATTCCCCTCTGTAAGAGCCAGAGGGCAGTCAAAGACAGTTTCCTAATTTCTGTCTTATGTGGAAAATGAAGTGAATATTATACTGAGAAATACAGTTTTAAAAGAAAAAACATAATGCTATTGAGCAATGAAAGTGTGCTTAAAAGTTTTTATATGGAATATAAAAGGCTTTTCAGAAAATGGTGACTTGTTAAGCAGTATTTTACATATTTATTGTTCCTCATAGGCTTGATTTTAAAATAAAAGATGACGATGTGAGAAGTCTTTCTAAAATCAACCTCTTCTTTGTCCTTACAGAACTTTTACTTTTGGTACCAACATATGTATTATCACCTTTTTCTTATCTGAGCAAACGTCAAGTAGTCTTGAAGCCTCAAGGAATGAAGTATATAGCTCTTGGGATAGCTATATTAGGTAGCAACTACTAGATCACTGTGCAGTTGGATAATTTTCTGCAAGTAAATAGGAAGTGAATAAAGTCATCATTTGAGCCATAATTTATGTAGTTATTTATTGTGCATTGAATATCTATAGGAGAATATAGCCATATACTATGTTCTTACTGTATGTTTTTATTTTTATTTATTTATTTATTTTCTTACTGTATGTTTTTAAATGGTCCTAACCCTTAAAAAGCTTAGTTTCACAGAAAGGTAAAATGTCTTAGGAAAGTTACTTTTGTGTCATAAAATGATAAAGGTGGAATTCTATTTTTTGAGGAAGAGGTCAATAATCCTCATAGAAGAATGTGTATTTCTGTCAATTTTTCTTGGTGCTTTCCTAGACAAGGATTTAAATTTTATTTGTTAAAGCAAGAATCAAGACTTAATTAGGTCTTCCTAAATTTTTTTTTTCATCTTTACTGGATATAAAAAGATAATAAAATAAAACTGAGACGTGGATTTACGTATGTTGTGACAGCAATTGATCATTATTTGTAGGGAAGAAAATGACCATCTTTGTGCTTTATTTAAACATTTAATTCATTGCTTTATTTTATTTTACTATATCTAAAAGACATTAGACAATGGCTATTTATTCTGGATTATCTCATGTACATATGACTATGTCTGTTATAGACACATCAGCTTTTTTTTTTAATTGTTAGGTATGAGATTTTTTAGAAAGAAATGCACTATGTTTTTTTGTGCTCAGCAGGATTTCTCTGTAAAAATACATTTCAAATGAACTAATAAAGCCTGAATTTCTCCTTATTTTTTTCTTTGATAGTGGCAGCTGTTTGGTTACAATGAATAATATTAAAATTATATTTTTCAGATAGCATATATTCTACATAATGCTAATGACAAATCACTAATATTAATTGATGAACTTGGCAGAGGTACCAATACAGAAGAAGGCATTGGCATCTGTTACGCTGTTTGTGAATATCTACTGAGCTTAAAGGTATTTTTTTCCAGAGATTTTAATAATATTTATTGTGAATCTCCAAAAGAGTTCCATCTTTTTTTGTCTTATCTGATCACAAATTTGGGAACTTTATTTCTTAGGAATATATATTAAGAAATAGAAAAATTCAAGTCTCTTATTATTAAATGTGTTTCTGTTGACTTAGTAAGGATATATTCATTTAACTGTTACTTAGTTTATATTTTTTTAATTTCAGTAGATGTAGAGGATAAAAATGGTTTTTTATTACACGGATGAATTATACAGTGGTGAAGTGTAGGTTTTTAGTGCACCTGTCATCTGAACAGTACGTGTTGTACCTGATAGGTAATTTTTCCTCCTTTAATCCCCCACCCTCTTCCTGAATCTGCACTGTACACTGTGCACACCCAGAGCTTACTGTCACTGACAAATGAGAACGTGTGGTTATGTGGTGTTCCATTCCTCAGTTACTAAACTAAGGATAATGGCCTCTAGGCCCAGCCAAGTTGCCAAAAAAGATGTTATTTCATTCTTTTATATACATACTAACACACATTTTCTTTATCCATTCATAAGTTGATGGATACTAAGGTTGATTTTATGTTTTGCAATTGTGAATTGTGCTACAGTAAACATACAAGTGAAGGTTATTTTTCCTCAAGTATATAATGACTTCTTTTCCTTTGGGTTGACACAGTATTGGAATTGCAGGACCAAATAGTAGATCTACGGTAAGTTCTTTGAGAAATTTTCATACTGTTAGAAAGTATGAAAATGCTATATTTTCATTTTATAGTTGTACTAATTTACACTCCCTCCAAGTATATTAGCATTTCCTTTTCACCACATCTGTGCCAAAATCTATTAATTTTTGACTTTTTTAATAATGTCTATTCAAGCTAGAGTAAGGTGGTATCTTGTTGTGGTATTAATTTGCATTTCCCTGATGATTAGTGATTTTTAGCATTTTTTCATATGTTTGGTGGCCATTTGTCTACTTTTGGAAAATGTCTATTCATACTCTGCTGGCCTACAAGTCTTAGTTCCAAAGGGAGTAATGCTTCTACCAGGAGATGCAACAATGACTTTTTCACCTGAATAATAAGACTTCTGCCCAAGCACTCTGGGCTCCTCATGCCTCTGAATTAACAGGCATGGAAGGGAATGATTGTACTGGCTAGAGTGATTGATCCTGACTAGGAAATAGGAACTGGGCTTCACAGTGCAGGTAAGAAAGAATATGTTTGCCGCTCAGGAGGCCTTAGGGCAGGGTTGTCCAAGCTGCTGCCCAGAAGGTTGCTGTGGCCCAGGATGGATGGCTATGAATGTGACTCAATACAAAATCATAAGCTTATTGAAAACAGTATGAGATTTATTGGTGATTTTTTTTGGTAGAGCTCGATTATGCTGTTCTCAAGCATGAACTTTCAGAGCCTATACTTTGTAGAGGACAGTGTTGTGTCACAGTGTCATATGAAATAAACATAAATATGCTCCTACTGTTTGTACGTTTGGGAGGCTTCAGTTGTATAGTGTGCGGCTTCAAGTGTGTTGTCTTCCAAGTTCAGTCAAATCGACACCGTCAGATGTTACATGTGCTTATAGTGACTTGGTGAGGCAGTGATTATCGATATTGCAACCTAGCACTGCAACATTAGGCATTTAATGTTATTTAGAAGACAAGTAACCATTCTTATTTGATTATTAAGGTACTTCCAAACCAACGATGCCTCACACATCACCTGCTGTGCTTTACAGCAGGCTTCTCTGCCCTACCCTTGCCTTCTATTTTCCTGTCAATTAATTTTCACAGTAAAAGTAAATATAGTCCCTTATCAACTATAATATTTTTAATCCAAGCATGGCTTCTATAACATTTCTAAAGAAAACAGAACCCCAAAAAGCAAAATTACAGATGCAGGAAGATTGTTCAATGAAAAGTGGACGGATGATTAAGGTAAATAGTAAGGCACTGTTTAAATTGTAGGGAATTTGTGCAAGTTTTCAGAGACTATACTTTGAAAAGGCATTATATGTAAAACATGCTGCCACATTCGATGCATGTGAAGGATTGTGTTGTAAGGACAAAATTGCAGAACTAAAGAAAAGTTTGTCTTCTCAGCAAAATTTTTTAAAAAATTATAGCACAGGAATACAGGGATAGGGGAAAGGGAGGGGAGGAGTGGGGGGAGAATGGGTAGAGGGAGGGCAATTAGTGGGAACACACCTACGGTGCATCTTAGCAGGGTACTGGTGAAACTTATTAAAGGTAGAGTATTAATGTCTTTATATAGTGATCAAGGAAATGCCATGAAGGCTATCTGTAACAGTATGATGAAAATATTTCTGAATGTATATGAATCATGCCCTGTGATTGCACCAATGTACATAATTATGATTCAATAAAATTATTAAAAAATAAATGAATAAATAAATTGTGGTACATGTATACCATGGAATACTATGCAGCCTTAAAGAAAGATGGAGACTTTACCTCTTTTCTGTTTACATGGATGGACCTGGAACATATTCTTCTTAGCAAAGTATCTCAAGAATGGAAGAAAAAGTATCCAATGTACTCAGCCCTAATATGAAGCTAATTTATAGCTTTCATATGAAGGCTAAAACCCAATTATAGCATAGGAATACAGGGAAAGGG
>CAUYON010073033.1:0-11153 GCA_963573935.1 Arctocebus calabarensis | reverse complement strand
GGTAAAGTCTCCATCTTTCTTTAAGGCTGCATAGTATTCCATGGTATACATGTACCACAATTTATTAATTCATTCGTGGGTCGATGGGCATTTGGGCTTCTTCCACGACTTAGCAATTATGAATTGGGCTGCAATAAACATTCTGGTACAAATATCTTTATTATGATGTGATTTTTTGTCTTTATAGTGAGTTAAAAGAAGATAGGGCCACAGCCATTGTCATAATGTTGCTTTCATGTTCTAGCAACCTTCTTGCTAAACTGAGCAATTCATTGGAACATTTAAAGATTCCTTTCTCAATTATAAATGAAGAAAATAATACCGTTTACATAGGATTACAAATATTATTAAAATAAATAACACAGGAAAATTGATACATAATAGACATTCAGTTAATGTTAGCAATCTTCCTCGATGTTTCTTTTTATGGTGCCAAAGAGATTATTTTTCATAGTTCCCTGAGCACTGATGATGTTCATTCTACAAAATAGGCAAAATCTTTAGAAACTCAATGTGGTCTTGGTATATGTTTATCCACACATCTAAGTAATGTCCTATTTTCTGACCAGACTTTTAGTTATGAAACATATTTACTATATTCTGAAATAAGCTCTAAAGTATAATCATTGTAATAACGTATAATTTTACAGTTACTAACTCACTGAGTCATATAGGTGAAGCTGTGTTTGCTTCAGAAAGAGTTCCTATACGAAATCTCCTTTGAAGGATATGAAATAAATGAAAGAGAATAATAGAATGAATTAGAAATCCCTGGTGAAATACTGAAAGACTTCCTTTATTATACTTATTTCTATACTTAACTGAAAAACAATAGGGTGGTACCTGTGGCTCAAAGGAGCAGGGTGCTGGCCCCATATACAGAAGGTGGTGGGTTCAAACCCAGACCAGGCCAAAAGTTAAAAAAAAAAAAAAAAGAAAAGAAAACTACAGTAACTCTTGGTAGATTTCTGGGAGTTGATGGTTATACCATTTTTTCTAAAGTATTGACAATACGAAATGCTAGCAACTATAGCAGTCCCTAAAACTTAGCGATGTATTTGAAGATGTCAGTATAATTTTTACTTGCAAATAGTCTCTGAAATTTCCAACTGAAACTATATCTAAAATGTCTCTTATGAGCAGCTTCGATTAGCATCTAAAATAAAAATGTAGATATTTGAGTGGTCAAGCAAATAAAAAAATACTTACTGTGAGGAGCTCATGAGGTACCCTTAACAAAATATCTACTTACATCGGAAAAATATTATTTTAATTTTGCTTTAAAACTATTTTCTTATGTATTATATAGATGCTTTATTTTGTTATATAAGAATGTCCTCTTTAAATTTTTAGAGCTATAAAACTTGATCTATTTTATTCATTTAACATCTACTATGTAACAATAAATGAAACTTAAAAAAGTTGAATAAAATGATGGCCAGTCAGTGGTGAGTGGCAATGAAAATTAGAAGACATAAGTTGAATATTCTTCAAATCCTGAGAAGCATAAATTTACCCTTCTTTTTGTTGTCATTGTTGTTGTTAAGCAGGCCTGGCAGGGTTGGAGCTTAACACCTCCAGTACATAGGGTACTCTTAAGAGCTCCTCCAGGAGCTGCCTCATTCATGGTGACCCTCTTTTCTTTTCTGTTTCTTTTTTTTTAATTTATATATATTGCTTTTCATTTATTTTATTTTTTTGAGACGCCATGCCCCTCCCTCCTTCCCTCTCACTTCCTTTCCCCCACCTCTCCCTCCTTCTCTCTCTCTGCTGTCCCCTTTCCCCACCCTCACCATGTCATTAATTGTCATTAATTGTCCTCATATCAAAATTGAGTACATAGGATTCATGCTTCTCCATTCTTGTGATACTTTACTAAGAATAATGTGCTCTACTTCTATCCAGGTTAATACAAATGCTATGAAGTCTCCATCTTTTGCAATTTTTAATGTTAAGTAAAGGAGTTGTTAATTAGATGTTTATTATTTCTATTTATCTGTCTAGTTTGCAAAACATGTAAGTTAATAACAGAGTCCTTGTCTCATCAGAAGTTGATATGGTGACTAACATGCTACATCAATCATCAGGTGGAGTACAGAAGGTAACATGGGGAATAAAAGAATAGTTTGTCTTGAATCATCCATTAAAGAGAAGGAAAAATATTTGCCTCCAATTTAAAATGAAACTAGGCTAGAACTTCCAGCACTAAGTGGAATAGTAGTGGTGATAGAGGATAACCTTGTCTTGTTCCAGATCTGAGTGGAAAAGCTTCCAGCTTTACTCCATTCAGTATAATATTAGCTGTGGGTTTATCACAGATGATGGTGATCAGTTTAAGAAATGTGCCGCTTATGCCTATATTCTTCAGAGTTCTAATTAGAAAAGGATATTGAATTGAATTGAATTTTTTTTGCATCTATTGAGAGGATCATACATCTTTTGTATTAATTTGGATGGAATTGAAATACATTCTTTCAGTAAAGCATCACAAAAATGGAGAAGCAAGAACCCCTTGACCTTAATTCTGATATGAGGACAATTGATGCTAGTACGTGGAGACGGGGAGGACGGGGTAGGGGAGAGAGGGAAGGTGTGTGGCTACAGTGTGTGACACATCTCTTAGGATAGGACCTATTGATAGAGGGACTTCACCCAGCAAACGCAAGCTGTGTAATCTGGCTCATTGTACCCTCAATGATTCCCCAACAAGATAAAAATAAAGAATAAATAAAAAAAAATAAAACATATGAAAGCTATAAATTAGATTCATATTAGGGCTGAGTACATTGGGAAAAAAGTAAAATAAAACAAAAGTAGGTCATTTTTTATAACAATGTCAGCAGATATAGAGAGAACACAGCAAGTCTTCAACCTACTGTGTATCACTTGCATACTGCCCTGTGTACTCTCCCTCCTGTATCTACATTATGTCTTGTCAACATCTTCCTTTTCTATTCCATTTTCTCTCCCTTTCTATTTCTTTTCACGAAATGAAATGCTGCCTCAGAGATGTAAATAGTGAGCCACTTGAACCATAGAGCCTGGCCACAAAAGGAGCTAAAAATATACTTTAACTCAGTGAATGGAAATAAGTAAAATGGAAAACAGCAATAATGTTATGGCTTGAAATATGCAGATTTGACATTATGCAGAGAGGAGAGATAATTATTTGCCCAGTTGAAATGGATCTACAGCTCTTCTGGCTTTTTTATTACTGAGTTTAATTCTTAACTAGTAAAGTAAAAAAGATGTGAGAGATTTATTTTAGCTGAGATTCTATTAGAAGTCCCTCATTCCAATCAAAGAAAGCCCTACACATTTTTGAATAACTAACAGTTTAATGTTTTAATCTGGAGTATTCTCTATTATGTAAAAGGATTTATCCTTAGCAAAAAAATGCAAAATTCCTCAAGTAATATAAAATCTGCTTAAGTTAATGCAACATTTCAAGTATGGTGCAATATATTCCTACCAAAAATGCCCTCATGTGGAATCCTGATCAGTAATACAATGAAAACCAGAGAGCTTTAATAAAAAGCCTTACTTTTTTGGGCAGTGCCTATGGCTCAAAGGAGTAGGGCGCTGGCCCCATATGCCAGAGGTGGTGGTTTCAAACCCAGCCCTGGCCAAAAACAGCAAAAGAAAACAAAAACAAAAAAACACCTTACCTTTTTTCAGAGTTTCACATCAAATCATACCAAAAAGCAAAACAAAAATTCTTGGCAAAATTTGGAAAACTAGCTGAGTTGAAAGTGTTTCCCTATATCATTAGAAAGACATATAAAACTTTCTTTGTGAGACTTGTGTTTATTTTCAAGTACTTTTGATAACTACATTCAAATTCCTAATATGACATTCACTACTTCTAAGATACTGTCATATGATACAATACATACTACTTATCAATTTCTTTACCATCAAATGGAAAAAATAATTCATTGTTGAAAAACAAATTTTAAAATTAATTGATATAGTAAGTCTTTAGTGCAAGGTCTAATACTTATTACATAATCAATTAAAGTCATCCCATTATTATGAAGAATATATATTTTTTAAGGGGCAAGAAATGGCCTTTTCCTATATAAATATAATTTTTTTTTCTAAAATTTAAGCAGTATCATGTATACAAATTAACCTGTCACACAATCAGCATAACTATGGGAAAAGGAGGAACGGGGGGGAGGAGAAGAGAAACATAAGAGATCAAATTAAATTTAGTAAGGTGGTTAATAATAATGGCCAACAAAAGATCTTGGTTTACGGTTATTGGTTCATGTTGATTTTATTGGAAAGACATTTTGTTTGCCAAATAATTACTAATTTGTTCTCCCCTTGGATGACAAAGTTTGTTAATTTTCTGCTTAAAAGAATCAGAATATTAATATGAAATTCATGCTTTGAGGATTAACTATATCAAAGTCACTACTCATTATTGAAATTAATCAATGGCTAAGAGACTATGAAGATTAATGTAACCAGGAAACATTAGTTTTAAAGGATAATCTGCTAAGAAGTTTGTTATTACTATTATTTATGAAAAAGTATTTGCAGCATTATGAAAGTTTTTTCATTTATCTGATTTAAAGCAATACATTTCAACATCAATGTTACCTCATTACCATAAAATAATTTTTTAAATTAAACCTCTGGTCAGTTTTTAAAACATATGGACCCTGTGATTATTTTGTATATTTACTAATTCTGTAAATATTCAAAACCATACCCAGGCTATCTATTATCCAATATTCATTAACTAGATGATAATAGTAGATATGACAATCCTTTCTTGTCTTAGAGAAGTTTGTTTCTGCAACAACACCTGTTTGACAGTCATTATTACTGTGCATGAAAAAGTCACTTACTGAAATTTTGTTTGTGCCTAAGCAAAGCTCGTCCTATGATTTTATTTATGGATTTATGTGCGATGGGTTAGTGTCAACTATTGTGAGACTTACCACACAGGATATATACTTAAAAATTATAAATATATTTTAATTTTGATTATATTTGACTCAATACAATTTACTTGCTATCAACAAATTGATCTACTATAATTGCACCATTCATAAAAATTCCATTCTCTAATGTTTTAAATTAAGTATAAACTATTCTTAATATTTCAAATCTAGGAGCACAAAGAATATATATGCCTTAACGGTTCTCTTTCCATTGTACCTCTAGATTCAGATGGTAAGGCATTTAAAGTTTACGTTTTTATTTTGTTTTGTTCACATTGCATTTTCCTTGCATGTGTTTTTAGATTAACTAACAGAGAGGGGGAAGGAAATAAGATATAGAGTGGAAAACAAAAAATACAAACAAACACCCTCATTGTCTATGAAATAATATAAATGTTACAATTCCCAAATACATATTCTGTTGAGAATTTAGTCCTAAATGAGAATGCTTGAAGGCTGACACATTCCTTTTTAGACCTTGAGAATACTATATAATTTATCCAAATGAAGTATTACTGAGAAATTATAATCATCAAGCTTTGACTAGAACAGTAAAACATAAAACTAAACTAAAATGTAAGGTCCTGGAATGCTAGGCCCAAGCTCCAAGCCTTTTCTAAACTCAGCCATAGAGACCAGTGAAATACTATTTATACTAAGCATTATATGAAATGAGTAGTTGATGAGTATTTCCAAGATTGCTAGACCTATTGGAAAGTAGAAAAAAATACTCTGCTCCCATGATTTTTATCTGATAAATATTTGGACTCACAGTTGGTATAATGTAACTTCTTTATTTTGAATATCTGATATAAAATCTGCAGCAAGTAATGCAGACATGAGTGTATGTACATGTCCTCCAGCCAGGTGGAGTTAAGGGACACTATGGAGAAACAAACATGGGTATAGGGTGAAGACTGGGTAGGGTGTAATTGTGTAGATAGTAAGGAACATGGTTCCTAGTAATTATTCCATAGATGACTTTTACGATGTTATCTTGCATAATAAACAATACAGTTATTTTCTATTCTTAGAAAATGTTTACAGATGTTCTTCCACCTGCCTTAGAGGCCTGATGTCATATATTTAGTGACTTATTAAAGCACACATGTAGGTACCACAAAGAAAGATTCACCTCAAACACGTAAGATGCAGCGTAATACATTGCAGAGAATTTTAGCAAATCTGAAAGACTTTTGGTCACAAATATTCAAGGTTTACCAAAAGAAAAATGACTCCACTGACATTATTTCCCTAGTATTTATTTTGTTTCATTTGTTCAAAGCAAATCCCTCACAGCATGCTTATCGTATTCATTTGTAATACATTTTATATATTTATTTGACTGAAATTAAAATACCACATTTTATTGTGCTGACAACTGAATGACAAGTATTATGTGTCCCCAGGGGAAAATTGTTAAATAAAAACATATTTTGAAATTTCCTATTGAATCAATCATTATTTCCAACACTAAAACTTTTATGGGAATAAAAGATGGATGAGATGGTGAAAGAGGCAAATAGTTTTTATGATATTACGGGGTCTTGCCTTATTTTGTGCAATACTTGACAAACAGCGACACCTGTCTAAAATCCTTCAATATGATGGATGGGCGACATAAATCACATTATCTTATGTCAACACTGTTCTCAGAACAATATTTTAACATAACTTTAGTATTATGTCATGAGTGTGACCCTTGGGAACAAAGAAAGAATAAATAACATCCAAGTGGATCTTATATGCATAGTTACAGTTACATTTAACGTATTCTGACTTAGAATACCAAAAAGTTTCTAAATAAAAAAATTCAATTTGAGAGCTGTTAAGATGATATTGAAATGATTGTGAAGCGTCTATGCTACTGTAAGGTAGTACCGATATTATTTCTAGTGAAATCATGTTTTTTAAGCAATAAAATTAAAATATTCAATGCACCATGTTGGACTTTTGACTAAAATGTATTTAAATACATTCATAAAAAGTTCATGTGATTATAACACCTTCTTGATGTCCATTTTGGAACTCTTGCTTTTAACAACTTAATAAAGTATTTGAAAACATAAACCTCTGGGCCACTATGAAGTATCACTTCATGTAACTAAATATCCTCTTCTTTTAATTCTATGACATAATCTTACCATGTTTGTGAATACACTAAATGTGTTCTATATTTGATATAGTTAAACATTATTGTATTCATTTTATTTTATTTATTTTTGTTATTTATTTATTTTTATTAAATCATAGCTATGTACATTAATGCAATCATGAGGTACAATGTGCTGGTTTTATATACAATTCAAAATACTTTCATCAAACTGCTTAACATACTCTTTATCTCATTTTCTTGGTAGTTATTTTGTTAAGTCATTTATATATTAAACTGATTAGTAGTTATTGTATTAAGTCACTTACTGGATTTCACATGTACCCTTGTAAATGCACCAGAAGTGTGGTCCCACCAATTACCTTCCCTCAATCCATCCTCTCCTCTCCATTTCCCTCCCCCTCCTCTTTCTCTTCATCTTGGGCTGTAGTTGGGTTATAGCTTTCATGGAAGTGTGGATGCTTATAAATTGGTTTCATATTAGGGCTGGGCATTTGGATATTTTTTCTTCCATTCTTGAGATACTTTACTAAGAAGAATCTGTTCCAGCTGCATCCATGTAAACATGAAAGAGGTAAAGTCTCCATCTTTCTTTAAGGCTGGATAGTATTTCTCAAAGGATGTGAAAGATCTCTATAAAAAGAACTTTGAAACTCTGAGAAAAGAAATAGCTGAAGATGTTATCAAATGGAAAAACATACAAATACTATGTTCATGGCTGGGAAGAATCAATATTGCTAAAATGGCCATACTATTCAGAGCAATATACACTTTTAATGCAATCCTTATTAAAGCACCAGTGTCATATTTTAAAGATCTGGAAAAAATAATACCTTGTTTCATATGGAACCAGAAAAAACCTTGATTAGCCAAGGCATTACTCAGAAATAAAAACAAATCAGGAGGAATCACTCTACCAGACCTCAGACTATACTATAAATCAACAATGATCAAAACAGCATAGTACTGGCACAAAAACAGAGAGATAGAGGTATGGAACAGAGTAGAGAACTAAGAGATGAATTCAGCTACTTTTTACCCTCATTTGATCTTCAATAAGACAATCAAAACCATTCAGTGGGGAAAAGACTCCCTATTTAACAAATGGTGCTGGGTGAACTGGCTGGCAACCTGTAAAAGACTGAAACTGGACCCACACCTTTCACCATTAACTAAGATGACTCTCTCTGGATTAAAGATTTAAGTTTAAGACATGTAACTATAAAAATACTAGAAGAAAGTGCAGGGAAAACACTAAAGAAATTGGCCTGGGTGAATATTTTATGAGGAGGACCCCCGGGCAATTGAAGCAACACCAAAAATACATTACTGGGATCTGATCAAAGTAAAAAGCTTCTGCACACCCAAGAGTACAGTACATAAAGCAAGCAGACAGCCCTCAGAATGGGAGAAGATATTTTCAGATTATGTGTCTGACAAAAGTTTAATAACCAGAATCTACAGAGAACTCAAACGTATTAGCAAGAAAAGAACAAGTAATCCAGGGTGAGCAAAGGACTTGAATAAACTTCTCTGAAGAAGATGGTTCACAGCCTTACAGACATTATTGCATTCTTAATCAGCTGTGTCTTCCACTTGGGAAGGCAACCGAGATTTTTATTTGCTTAGACATTTTCTTTGTATACAATTTGAAATATTTTCATCAAACAGGTTAACATAGCCTTCACAGCATTTTCATAGTTATTGTCTTAAGACATTTATATTATAAATTTAGTAAGTTTCACATGTACCCTTATAAGATGCACCATAGGTGTGCTCCCACCAATTACCTTCCCTCTATGATTGAACTTTAATAAAGTTATCTAGTTTTTTACTATTGCACTTAAACCTCCCCCCTCCTTAGTCCTCAAAACTCACATATGCTTGAATGTGTTTGTTTTGTTAATCTGTGCTATATCAGAATGACCTTAGCACAGAAGTGAGGATGAACCTAAGAGATTTAATCCTATGTGATTCTATTGCAGGAAGAAACGTAGTTCCCTCATACTATTGAGTCAGTCTGGGTGAGAGCATAACGTAACCCCTCAGAATCTCCTATCTCTATGAAACCACTCCTAAAAGTCACCAAATGACCTACTGGAAGATCTGTAGGGATTTGAAACCTAAGATAAATAAATGTGCCTTCCTTTTTAAATGACAATTGCTGTTAATTATTTTGAATGATAAAGTGATAAAGATCAGGCTTCCAATAAGCAAAACCAAGAAAACTATGGATGATCAAAATGGTAGAGTAAGCAAGGCTTACTTCATAAACTGTTTATATGGGTAGATTAAGGTGATTCACATAAAGTCTTGGCAGCAACCAGGCAAAGGCCTTGAACTGTTTGGGAACCTAAGAAATCTTTTTGAAGAAATGAACAAAGAGAAGAGTGGTGAATCTACATTATTTTATTTATGTCAAATCTCGTTCCCATTTATTGTCAGTTTTAGTTCATAATCAAAAGTTTGAACTCAATTTTTTCACTATATTGAATAAATCAATTGAATTTTCCCTTTTCAAACAAATAAACCTCTTGTCTAGTGGGGTTTCTTTCTATTGCTTCAAAGTCTCTTCCAGTTATCCTGAAGCAAAGATCAGACATGGCAGGCTGCTCTAATTGTTATTTTGTTGAAAGGATATTAGCTTCAATTCTCAGGACATAAAAAAAAGGGATATCCTGATATTTTTAACCACAGTATGATGAATGGCACCACCATAAACTTTAATTTAAGCACAGAAGAATTATTATTTTTAATGTTTTTGTCTTTTTTCTCTTGTTTGTTCAGTACTAAATCATCTAGTTTAAATTACACTTGCCAGAAAGAAAACCAGAAGTCCATTTTAGTTAGTCCTGTGTAGTTTTAAGGGCATTCTGTCCAATCATTCATGCAAAAAAAACCAACTTCATAGTCAGCAGGTGTGATTACACTAGATAATTTAGACACTCAACTCTGTTTTACTTCACAGAATTGTCTATTTATTTAACCTTGATAATTCTTCAAATTTTGTACTGAAGTTGGCCATACACACAAATCAACTTGCATAAAATAATATTCTGATTAAATTTGGTAATCTGGTAACTAACCTGAAAATAAAATATAGTTTGGACTCAACTAAGTCCTTTAGACTTTATTTTAAAAGTTTTCCCCATGACAAATGCTTTTTTTTTCCTGTCAGAGAATTCACCTCTAAATTATAACATAGAAAAACTCATAAAATTAGTTAAAAATTAATTTATGTTACACGAATCCTGACTTAGGAATAACTGTAATACTCTTCATAGTTTTCCCAAAGAATGGCAGTGACTTCAGACAAACTACCAGGCCAATCTGCAATTCCCCAAATAAGACATATTTTAGGTCAGGTAGGATAAGCCTCTATGATGGATTGGCTATTACTCTGAGATGAACACAGCTATGATTTCAAGTAAGTCTAGATGTTCCCTTGATGTCCTTATTGAAATTCCCAGTAAGACTACAGCCATTTACTGAACCATAAAGGTGATGGTAACCTTGAAGAGAAAAGAAAAATAATAAGATTTGGGGAGGTATTATAATAAATGGAAAAATCTGCATAACTTTGGTTAACCAATTTATTTCCTGAGTAAATAAGAACCAATGAACATTTGAATCTAATTTATAGACATATCAGACCAATGATTTCATTCAAAATAATACTTTCGATCTGTACATATGTATAAAAGATTATGTGAATTAATAGGACAGTGCCATATAGTAATAACTAAGAGGCTCATCAAATGGATAAACACTTTTCACAATGTAGAAAGCAGTTCAAAAGGAAAATAGGTTATTTTTAAGTAAAGGAAATGTAAACATCATTATTTATGTCCTCACCCCAATTGCTCATTAACCCTACCCACTCTTAGTCACAGGAACATGCATTAAAAGAAAGTTACAAATGGAATTATGACATAACTTATGCAGAGACGTAATTAGAGAAAATATAAACCTAACTTTTTTTTTTAAATAACTAGTTTGTCAAGGGTGATAACAGAGAGGCTGTATTTTGAGCTACTCGACAGTTAGATAGGTTTATGCAATGTTTCCATCCCTTTCCTAGA
>CAUYON010073032.1:0-10206 GCA_963573935.1 Arctocebus calabarensis | reverse complement strand
CATAGTGGTTTTTTCCCCCCAGAAAGGAGGAACAGTGGGTAGGTAATTTCTAGAAGGCAGGGAATCCTGTGTGGTGTGACCATGAGCAACTCCAGCTGTGTTAGTGCCATTGGAATAATAAATTTGATACGGTGGTGACTTCATTCTGCCTCATTTCTTGTGGCATCTTTGCAGGGGAGCAAGGCTCCCACAATCCAGTATCAAGGCCTCAGTGCTATTACAGGACCAGAGGTCAATGCATCCTAGAAGGGATGCTCTGGTACCTGAGACCCAAGGGGTAGAGGCTGTCTCAGTAGTGGGAACTACCCATGGATTTCTGTGGGTGATAGACTGCTGAGGACAAGAAGAAGGACAAGTGCAGCAAGGAACTGAAATTTTTTTTTTTTTCTTTTTGAGACAGCCTGAAACTGTCACCCTGCGTAGATTGCTGTAGCATCACAGCTCACAGCAATCTTCCAACTCCTGGGCTCAAGCAAGTCTCCTGCCTCAACCTGCCAAGTAGCTTGGACTACAGGAGCACAGCTATTTTTTGGTTGTAGCTATCATTGGCGGGCCTGGACTGGATTCCAGCCTGCCAGCTCACGTGTATGTGGCTGGTGCCTTTGCAGCTTGAGCCACAGGCACTGAGCCAGAAATGAAGTTTTAAAATATTTCAGGTTGGGGCTTGGTTCCTGTGGCTCAATGGGCTAAGGCGCCAGCCACATATACCTGAGCTGGCGGGTTTGAATCCAGCCTGGGCCTGCCAAAACAACAATGACGACTGCAGCCAAAAAATGGCCAGGTGTTGTGGCGGGTGCCTGTAGTCCCAGCTGCTAGGGGGGCAGAGGCAGGAGACTCGCTTGAGCCCAGGAATTGGAGGTTGCTGTGAGCTGTGATGCGACGGCACTCCATCCAGGGTGACAGCTTGAGGCTCTGTCTCAAAAAAATTCAGTTTGGGCACAGTGGCTCAAACCTGTAATCCTAGCACCCTGGGAGGAGAGGGTAAGAGGATCTCTTGACCCCAAGAGTTTGAGGTAAAGATGCCACAGCACTCTTAAAGCGGCAGAGTAAGACTCAAAGGGTTGGGGTGAGGAAGGTGCAGGCATAGTGGCTCAATCCTGCAATCTTAGCACTTTGGGAGGCCAGGGTGGGTTGGATTGCCTGAGTTCAGGAGTTTTTTATTTTTTTATTTTTATTTTAATTTTTTTGAGACAGCCTCAAGCTGTGACCCTAGATAGAGTGCAGTGGCATCACAGCTCACAGCAACCCTATTTGTGGGCTCAAGCAAATCTCTTGCTTCTGCCTCCCAAGCAGCTGGGACTACAGGCGCCCTCTACAATGCCTGGTCATTGGTTGCAGCCATCATTGGATTCGAACCTGCCAGCTCAGGTGTACATGGCTGGCGCCTTGGCCCGCTGAGCCACAGATGCTGAGCCAGGAGTTTATTATTATTATTTTTTATAGATACAGAGTCTTTATCGCCCTCGGTAGAGTGCTGTGGCATCACACAGCTCACAGCAACCTCCAACTCCTGGGCTTAGACGATTCTCTTGCCTCAGCCTCCCGAGTAGCTGGCACTATAGGTGCTTGCGGCAATGCCTAGCTATTTTTCTGTTTTGCAGTTTGGCTGAGGCCAGGTTTGAACCTGCCACCCTCAGTGTATAGGGCCCGTGCCCTATTGGATGAGCCACAGGTGCTGCCCTGAGTCCAGGAGTTTTGACTCCAGTCTCTAAAAATAGCTCCCTATTGTGGGTGCCTGTAGTCCCAGCTACTTTTGTAGCCTGAGGATCACTTGAACTCAGTACCTTGAGGTTGCTGTGAACTATGAGGCCATAGTACTCTAACAAGGCAACAAAATGAGATTATCTCCAAAAAAAGTGAAAGAAACGAGACCTAAAAACAAGCTTGGTTTTTGTTTTGTTTTGAGACAGAGCCTCAAGCTGTCACCCTGGATAGAGTGCTGTGACATCACAGCTCATAGCAACCTCCAATTCCTGGGCTCAAGCTAGTCTCCTGCCTCCGCCTCCCAAGTAGCTGGGACTACAGGCGCCCGCTGCAATGTCTGGCCATTTTTTGGTTGCAGCCGTCGTTTGGCAGGCTGGGCTGGATTTGAACCTGCCAGATCAGGTGTATGTGGTGCCTTAGCCGCTTGAGCCACAGGTGCTGAGCCTGCTTTTTTTATTTTTTTGAGACAAGACTCTAAAATTGTCATCCTGGGTAGAGTGTTGTAATGTCACAGCTCACAGCAACCTCAAACTCTTGGGCTTAAGCAATTCTCTTGGCTCAAGTCTCCCAAGTAGCTGGGACTACAGGCACTGGCCACAAGGGCTGGCTATTTTTTGGTTGTAGTTGTCATTGGCGGGCTCAGGTTGAATTTGAACATGCCAACTCTGGTGTATATGGTTGGCACTCTAGCCTCTTGAGCTACAGGTGCCAAGCCCAAGCTTGCTTTTTTTTATTCCCCTTAGATTTGTGTGTGTGTGTGTGTGTGTGTGTGTGTGATTTTTTTTTTTTTGTAGAGACAGTCTCACTTTATCACCCTTGGTAGAGTGCCGTGGTGTCACACAACTCACAGCAACCTCCAACTCCTGGGCTTAGGTGACTCTTGCCTCAGCCTCCCAAGAAATTGGGACCACAGGCACCCACCACAACGTCTGGCTGTTTTTTTGTTGTAATTTGGCTGGGGCCGGGTTTGAACCCGCCACCCTTGGTATATGGGACCGGCACCCTACTCACTGAGCCACAGGCGCCGCCACTATTGTGTGTTTTTATGTATTTTTTGAGTTAATCTCTGTTGCCCAGGCTAGAGTGCATTGGTATTATCTTTGCTCACACTCCTGGGTTCGAGCAATCCTGCCTCAGCCTCCCAAGGAGCTGCGACTACAGGTGCCTGGCTATTTTTTTTTCTTGCCTTTGTCATTGTGTAGCTGCCCCCCGAGCCAGGTTCGAACCTGCCAGCCTTGGTGTATGTGGCCAGCTCCCTACCCACTGAGTGATGGGCACCACCCCAGCTAATTTTTCTATTTTCAGTGGAGACAGGGTCTTTTCTCATGCTAGTCTAACTCAGAATCCTACCACCTCATCCTTCTGGAATCTAGAGTGTTAGGATTATGGGCATGAGCCATTTTTTGGAGGCAGGATCTCCTTTTGCTAAGGCTGGAGAGCATGTACAGTGGCATTATAGCTCTCACTGTGGCCTCCAACTCCTGTTACAGGTGTGAGCTACCACACTTGGCCATATTTCCCACTCTTAACATTTCCCCCATTCCCTATAGCATTGAAAAGGTTTCCTGCCTTTATAAGTCTTTCTAAAGTGTTGAATTTACTTTCCAGAGAAATGTTAACTCTATAGAGTTACTCATGTAACTGATTAGACTTGAATTATGTGAATATAGCAACAAGTGGGGGGGGGTGAAGGTTCAAGTGGTCCACCGGTATGCCTTGGGCTTGATTTGTAGAGGTGGCAGAGTGGCTTCTATACCCAGCAGGACAGTTAGAAGGTGGTCTGTACTTAAGCTCTTTGATGAGCTCTGTAAAGGGCAACCCAGGAACAAGGTGGAGGGCCTTCCAAGAGAAGGTGCCGCTTTTACTTGTAAGATCTGAGGTAGGAATGAAATGTCTGAGATCAGGATGGAAATGGTTTGAGTTGGTAGGGCAAATGGGATATGCAAATCGTGGCAGGGGATGCAGTTAGGCAATCAATGGGCAAAAATATAGAAGGTTTTGGTGTCTGACGCCATCTGGCCTTGGCTTTGGGCAGATCTATCTGGGTAGGAGCCTAGCTGTTTGACCTTGGGCAGGTTATTTAACTTCTCTAGGTATCTGTTTCTTTTGTAAAACGGGGACAACATTCATATATCTCCTCATGGTGTCTACTGGTATGTTCTAAGTCTCAATAAGATGTTCACTGTTACCATCTAGCTTGAGAAAAACAGGAGTTCTAGAAGGATCCTGTGAATAGTAACGCGACCGACTACTTCTGTGTTGATTAGAAACTGGGTAACGTTTTACAGAGGAAAAACTGCCGCATGAGAATTACAGCAATCCCAGGGCCCATCCCAGGAGCTGCTCTGTGCCCTCAAATACGGTTGGGCCACCTATTCAAGCTTACACTCAAGAAAAGAAGGAAGCTCGGGATTCAGCGCTTTAGCATCCGTTTTCGCAGCTTCAGCACCAGGGTCAGAGGAGAGGTGGGCGGGATGTTTTGGGGGCGGAAGTTGGCTTTCCCTTTTCTTGCCTGCGGTCTGTTACAACCAATCAGGTCAGGGCGAGTGAGTCAATTGGCCAATGGCGAAGCTGCATCCGGGTGCAGAGACCGGAAAAGCAACGGCGGGCGGGGCGTCAAGGTGCGGGACGAGTGGCAGGCACGTCGACCAACGGGCAGTGGGGTTCGCCTCCAGGGGACAGGCACTGGCAGACGTGGTGACGTCATCAGAGGCGCACCGCGGGGGCCAAAGCGGCAGGGCCGGAGGCGGAGGCGTCCGCTGCCCGTGCTGCAGTGGCGGCAGCGGATTCGGACTGGGCCGTGGAGAGTGAGGAGTGGGCTTGGTCAGCGGGTTGAGTGGGGCTGGATCGGCGCCTCGGGGATCCGCGGAGGATGGGGAGATGTAGGGGTAGACAGATTGGGGGACCTTTGGGTGGCCGGGCCTGCAAGGGGGTTCGGCCGCGCCTGCGGGGTGCGTGGCGGCCTCGGGGTTGCTTGAGCTGGAACATTAGAGAAAGCTTTGGGGAATTCTTCGAAAGGAGTCACTCCCTGGCGTCTGCTTTGGGGCTTGTGCAGAGGTCTTGTGGGTGAGAGCAGGTAAAGGACGATGGAGAGTCAGATCTGGCCCTTTGCGGCGCCGGTTTGAGGATTGAGGAGACTGCGGTTGCGGGTTTGGTACGAGAAGCGAGAGGACAGAGTTTTTTTTTTTTGAGACAGAGTTTCTGTCACTCTTGGTAGAGTGCCATGGCGTCACAGCTCGCAGCAAGCCCAAAGTCCTGGGCTCAAGCGATTTTCTTGCCTCAGCAAGAAAAAAAAGTAGCTGGGACTACAGGCTACCGCCACAACGCCCGGCCATTTTTAGAGATGAGGTCTAGCTCTGGCTCAGGCTGGTCTTGAAACTTTGAGCTCAGGCAGTTCACTCTCCTCGGCCTCCCAAGTGCTGGGATTACAGACGTGAGCCACCTCGCCTGGCCTAAGAGAAGCAAGAGGTTAATCTTTGTTAGGACGGTGAAGGTCAGTCGGAGGTAGAAGTGGGCTTGCAGGAGCCTGGAAGGCCTGGTCTAGTTGCTGGAGAAGTAAGGACTGGAGGGAGTAAGAGATGGGGTTTGGGGTGTGTCACTTCATTAATAGACTTGTCCTGGTTGGGGATATGTGGAGGGGGTGAGATGGGATATATCTTGGGACTGAGAATTCCGTTAGGATGTTGGACAGGAAGGAATGTATTCCTGGGATTTGGGGGCATGAAAAATGTGCTGAGTTTGTAGGAAGGTGGGGCAATGTGTGCTTTGGCTGATCAGGTTGAGAGGTCTGGCCTGGAAAGGCAAAGAGGTAGGGCTGGCCTCTGTGGCTCACGCCTGTAATCTTAGCCCTTTTGTAGGCTGAGATGGGAGGATTGCTTGAGGCCAGCCCAAGCAAGAGTGAGAGCCTATTTCTGCCAAAAATAGACGATATTAGGTGGGCATAGTGGCGCATGCCTGCAATCCTAGTTACTTGGGAGACTGAGGCATGAGGATTGCTTGACTCCAAGAGCTTGAGGCTGCAGTGAGCTGTGATGATGTCACTTGCACTCCAGCCTGGGGGACAGTGTGAGACCTTGTCTCAAAAATTAAGTTAAAATATAAATAAAAGGGCTAGGTTGATTGCCTCACTCCTGTAATCCTAGCACTCTAAGAGGCTGAGATGGGTGGATTGCTTGAACTCACGAGTTTGAGATTAGCCTGAGCAAGAGCGAGACCCTGTCTCTACTAAAGATACCCATGTTGTGGCTGGCGCCTGTAATCCCAGCTACTTGGGAGGCCGAGGCAAGAGGAACTCTTGAGCCCAAGAGTTTGAGGTTGTGGCTAGCTAGAACTCTATGGCACTCTACCATGGCAACAGAGTGAGACTCTGTCTCAAAAAAAATAATACATTTTAAAAAGGGGACCGTGGGCAGTTTGTGGGAAATCACCTATGTGGCAGGAGGGTGGTTACAGCTTCTAAAAGCAGTGACATGTGAAAGGACACACTACATGCAGCACCTTTCTGAGGAATTAGGAACTTCAGTTTGGAGTGATGTGAGCTCTATGTTTGGTGAGCAGATCTCTCTATCTAGGAGGAAAGGCTGGCATCTCAGCTCCTATTTGGCCTCTTTCTGTGTCTCTTTCAGGGTAAAGATTAGGGGACTTTTTAAGGTCCTGTCTCCAGGCTGCTGTGACTCTGTTTTCCCAGAGTGGAAGCTAGAAGGCAGACCAGCCATGTCCACATTCAGGCAGGAAGACGTGGAGGACCACTATGAGATGGGAGAAGAACTGGGCAGGTGAGCAATCCCCTCTGAACATGGGACTTCTGAATTGTAACTCACCCTTCCTGTCCTTTCTCTTTTTTATCCTAAGAAAGAATGTGTTACTGTCATTTGTTGGTGGAACACATTTGGGCTTTGGAGTCAGACAGCCCTGGCAGTGAATTATTTCTTAAGCATCCTCTATGTATTTTCTTTGGGGAGAAAAGTAACTGAGTAGGCACAGCACCTAATAATACACTGTACATTACCTTGCATGTGGCGTGAGAGCAATAGATACTATTTCTGTTATTCAAAGATCTGTTCTCTAAGCTCTTTACGTGTTAGATTATAAAAAATCCTTTTTTTGTTGAGAGACACTCAAGTTTTCCTAGCTCTTGCACATTTAAAGGGGATTGAGGGCCTTCTGCCTAGGCCTACACTCCTGCCAATTGTTTAGCATTCTTGTGGGAAAAGGCTGAGGTTTCCCCTTCTAGCACTCTGCTGATTACCTGCCTGTCTGGGCCTTAGAGGGTCTCCCAGGTACCCACCCCCATGCAGGCACCAATAGGCCAGCCAGGCACCAATAGGCCTGCCCTTTGTTTGTGGAGCCTCAAACCTTATTTGGTGAGTTTGCAGTTGGCCAGTCTTCCTGGAGCTGCCTCATCCTGCCCCCTGATGTCACCAGAAGGGAATGTAAATAACTGAGTCATGCCTCAGGCCAGAGAGTGTTTCAGGCTCATTTGGGATCCTGAAATCCTTCCTAAAGGAATTTTCTTTGTTAGCGCCATAGAGAAGGCACACCCTTACTTCCTTCTCCTGAGAAATCTCATACTTCATTGTTGAAAAAAATGTATTAGGACCTCCTGCTAGGGGGTAGTGTGGTGAAGGCCAGGGAAAATTTATTCTTTTTATAAACCACTGATTTCATCTCTGAGAATTAAATCAGTGAAAATACATACATACATGGATGGAATTAATTAAGAATGGGGGTAGTTGCTGTAGCAATGTGTATATGAACAACAGATGAGGGCACAGCCTTTTTTTTTTTTTTTTCCTTTTTGAGACAGCGCCTTAAGCTGTTGCCCTGGGTAGAGTACTGTAGTATCACAGCTCACAACAATTTCCAACTTCTGGTCTTAAATGATTCTCTTGCCTCAGCCTCCCAAGTAGCTGGGACTATAGGCGCCCACCACAACACCTGGCTATTTTTTTGTTGCAGCTGTCGTTGTTTGGCAGGCCCGGGCTGGATTTGAACCCACCTGTTCTGGTGTATGTGGCTGGCACCTTAGCTGCTTGAGCTACAGGCACCGAGACCTTTTTTTGAGACAGAATCTCACTTTATCCCCCCAGTAGAGTGTCATGGTGTCACAGCTCACAGCAAGTTCAAACTCTTGGGCTCAAGCCTCCCTAGTAGCTGGTACTATAGGCACCTGCCACAACACCCAGCTATTTATTTATTTTATTTTATTTCAATTTTTTTTGAGCTACAGGCACCGAGACCTTTTTTTTTTTTTTTTTTTGAGACAGAGCCTCAAGCTGTCACCCTGGATAGAGTGCTATGGCATCACAGCTCACAGCAACCTCCAATTCCTGGGCTCAAGTGAGTCTCTTGCCTCTGCTTCCCAAGTCGCTGGGACCACAGGCGCCCGCCACAACGCCTGGCCATTTTTTGGTTGCAGCCATCATTGTTGTTTGGCGGGCCCGGGGGCTGGATTCGAACCCGCCAGCTCAGGTGTACGTGGCTGGCGCCTTAGCCCGTTGAGCCACAGGTGCCGAGCCACTGAGACCTTTTTTGAGACAGAATCTCACTTTATCCCCCCAGTAGAGTGCTATGGTGTCACAGCTCACAGCAACCTCAAACTCTTGACTCAGCCTCCCTAGTAGCTGGTACTATAGGCACCTGCCACAACACCCAGCTATTTATTTATTTTATTTTATTTCATTTTTTTTGAGACGGTCTCATTATGTCAACATTGGTAGAGTGCTGTAGCATCACAGCTCACAGCAACCTCAAACTCTTGGGCTTAAGTGATTCCCTTGCCTCAGCCTCCCAAGTAGCTGGGACTACAGGTGCCTGCTACAATGCCCGGCTTTTTTCTTTCTTTTCTTTTTTCTTCTCTTTCTTTCTTTCTTCCTTTCCTTTCCTTTCCTTTCTCTCTCTCTCTCTCTCTTTCTCTTTCTTTCTTTTTTTTTTTTTGCTGTTGTTATTTAGAAGGCTTGGGCTGGGTTCACACCTGCCAACCCCCATGTATGTGGCTGGTGCCCTAACCACTGAGCTACAGGTGCCAAACCCTGGCTATTTTTTAGAAATGAGGTCTCACTTGGTTCAGGCTGGTCTTGAGTCCCTGAGATCAGGCAGTCCACCAGCCTAGGCTACCCAGAGGGCTAGGACCTACATTTCATTTTTATTTAGTTAGTTATTATTTTTTTCAAATAGAGTCTCACTGTGTTGTCCTTGGTAGAGTGCCCCAGCGTCACAGCTCACAACAACTTCCAACCCTTGGACTTAAGCGACTCTCTTGCCTCAGCCTCCCAAGTAGCTGGTACTACAGGCACCCACCACGATGCCTGGCTATTTTCTGTTCCAGTTGTCATTGTTGTTTAGCTGGCCCGGCCCAGGTTTGAACCCGCCACCATCAGAGCATGTGGCTGTCTCTGTAACCACTGTGCTACAGGCGCTGAGCCTATTTATTTATTTATTTATTTATTTATTGAGACAGAGCCTCAAGCTGTCGCCCTGGGTAGAGTGCTGTGGCATTACAGCTCACAGCAACCTCCAAATCCTGGGCTCAAGCGAGTCTCTTGCCTCTGCCTCCCAAGTAGCTGGACTGCAGGCGCCCGCCACAACGCCTGGCCATTTTTGGTTTTGGTTGCAGCCATCATTGTTGTTTGGCGGGCCCAGGCTAGATTCGAACCCACCAGCTTAGGTGTACGTGGCTGGCGCCTTAGCCTGCCGAGCCACAGGCGCCAAGCCCTATTTATTTATTTTTGAGACAGAGTCTCAGTTTGTTGCCTCTGGTAGAGTGCTGTGGTGTGACAACCCATAGCAACCTCAAACTCCTGGGGTCAAGTCAAGCGATTGTCTTGCCTTAATCTCCGAAGTAGCTGGGACTACAGGCACCTGCCACAATGCTCAGCTGTTTTTTACAGATAGGGTCTCACTCTTGTTTGGGCTGGTCTTGAACCTGTGAGCTCAGGCAATCCACCTGCCTCAACCTCCCATAGTGCTAGGATTACAGGGGTGAGCCACTGTGTCCAGCCAACCTGGTCTATTTTTTAAAAGGGTTGTAAAAACAATTGTAACAGGGACCACATGGATGGACCACAAAGCTTGAAATGTTTACTGTCTGGCCTTTCCCTGTCAACTCTTGAATTATATCAGTAGCTGATTTGACCAAGTGCCTGGATGGTATAGGACTTTGGACAGCACCCTGAAGTAGGGTACAAAGTCCCTTTTTCTGTTCTTCCTCTTTTTTTTTTTTTTAAAGAGACAGAGTTTTACTTTGTCACTCTCAGTAGAGTGCTGTAGCATCACAGCTCATATTAACCTTCAGCTCTTGGGCTTAGGCAATTCTCTTGCCTCAGCCTCCTGAGTAGCTGGGACTACAGGCACCCGCCACAATGCCCAGCTATTTTTTTTGTTGTTGCAGTTTGGCCAGGGCTGGGTTTGAACCTGCCACCCTCAGTATGTGGGGCTGGCGCCCTACTCAATGAGCCACAGGCACCGCCCTATTCTTCCTCTTTTTCAAACTGCTTTATTGAG
>CAUYON010073031.1:0-65235 GCA_963573935.1 Arctocebus calabarensis | reverse complement strand
ATGTCAGGGGGCTCATGGCCCAGGAAGAGTGAACTGCCCTGAATGTCGGGGAGTTCATAGCCTGGGAAGAGTGAACTGCCCTGGATGTCGGGGCCTTCATGGCCCGGGCAGAGTGAACTGCCCTGGATGTCAGGGGGTTCATAGCCTGGGAAGAGTGAACTGCCCTGAATGTCGGGGAGTTCATAGCCTGGGAAGAGTGAACTGCCCTGAATGTCGGGGGGGTTCATGGCCCTGGAAGAGTGAACTGCCCTGAATGTCGGGGGGTTCGTAGCCTGGGAAGAGTGAACTGCCCTGAATGTCGGGGGGTTCATGGCCTGGGAAGAGTGAACTGCCCTGAATGTTGGGGGGGTTCATGGACCCAAGAGTGGTGTGGCTGGAAGGAGACTGTCGGTAAACTGATCATCAGGGACAACTGGAAACCCCAGTGACTCTCAGTCTTCAGTTTGAGAAGTGGCAACGATTCTCTCTTCACCCTTTACACAAGTCCGCTCTCTGGGGTGACCTCGTCTCCCCCTGTTCAAACTCTCCCACCCTCTCCCACTGACCTTCTCCTCCACCTGTGGCAGCTGCTCTCAGACCCTTGCATTGCACTCTGCTGCCTCGAGCCAGAACACTGTCTCTATCCCCAGTGCTGAGCTTCCCGTGTCCACCCTCTGTCACTTCTAATCCAAGGGGCGATGACCGGCTTTCGTGCCGTGGCAGCTCTTTCCCTCCTGTGAAGTCATCCTGGTGCTGGCTCGGGGCTTACAGCCTCGTTTAACCTTGGTGGCCTCCTTAGAGGACCTGCGGTCTCCAGATCAGTCACAGTGGGGCACTGGGGATCCAACACACGGATTGAGGGGGACGTGGTTCAGCCCATGACCCCTTCCGATGTGAAGCCCTGGAGGAGGGTTGGCTGCCTCTGGCACTGTTTTCTCAGAATGGATTCCTGAGGCGTGTTGGTGACATGTCTGAGTTTTACTGTCCCCACTGAAAGGATGGTCTCTCTCCCTCTCTCCTCCCTCCGTCCGAGGGCGCCCCTGCATGCGTAGCCTTCAGTAAAGTTTCTACTCTCCCGTCTCTCCACAGCCTATTATTACGGCAAGAGGAAGAAGATCAGTAAGCCCCCCGTCGGGGAAAGCAGCATCGAAGGTGGACACCCCAAGCCAGCCAGGCGGAGGAAGCGGCGGAAATCCATCTTTGTGCAGAAGAAACGGAGATCTTCCACCGTGGACTTGGCCGCAGGCTCGGGGGAGGTATGTCCTGCCCAAACACGCCTGTACGTTCCCTGGGATGCCAGGCCCCAACAGCAGGATGGCGGCTCCGTGACCAGGGCGGCAGCTGAAGTGTACACCCACCCCTTACTTGTTGACAACAGATTTAGCGTGTCCAGTTACTTTGGCTGAAAGGGCCACGTTGGGGCAATCAGGTCCATCCTCGGCCACCTCCCAGGACAGACCTTGATCTCTGGGTGGCTGGAGCCCAGATCTCACCCTCAGGCCCCCTGCAGCATTCACCAGGCCCCTCTTCACCACCCCCTTCAGCGCCTCTCTCTGCTTCCCAGGAGAGTGAAGAGGACGATGCAGATGCCGCAGACGATGACACGGCGAGTGAGGAGACGGGCTCTGAGCTCCGCGATGACCAGACAGACACCTCATCTGCAGAGGTGCCCTCGGCCCGGCCCCGGAGGGCCGTCACCCTGCGGAGCGGCTCAGAGCCTGCACCCCGGCCGCCCGTGGAGAGGACGAGGAGGGGCCGCAGAGCACCAGCCGCCTCCTCTGCAGAGGAGGGAGACAAGTGCCCAGCTGCCAGACCCGAGGGGACAGAGGTGAGGCCTGGGGGCAGAGGGCTGCCCATGCACTTCTGAGGAGCGCGCTGCTGTGCAAGGCTGCGATCTGGGGAAACTGTTTAAAATATGCAGAAAAGCAGCCATGGCCGTAGCCAAATTCCTAAGTCAGGGACAGACGCTGGTGAGTCTGCCTCTTTGCAAAGGGAGTGGTCCCCATCAGAGTGCAATGCGGGGGGCAGTGACAGTATCACTCCAGTTCCCCGGCCCTTTCACTCCTGAGTTTCCAAAATTTCCGTTTCCGCATCCTCATCACCAACCTTGCATTTTGTTCCCCTTTAGAAGCAGCCTCTGTGGTGTCCTAAAGTATTAAATCAGTGTGTCAGGTCTCCCCTAGGCCTGGAGTGGCACTGATGTCACCCAGGGTGGGGGGAACAGCTGGCTGCCCCCGCATGTCAGCCGTACGCCAGCAGCCCTCGTCCCTCTCCAGAAGGCACCATTCATAACGGGTTCAAGAGTGAGTCTTACTGCGCCTATTTTCTCAACCTCCGAGGGCACGTGTGTCATCTCCAGCAAGGCCTCCCTGGCTGAGATGCTGAGAAACTCCCCAAAGAGTCTGGGCACCTTGCTCAGGGGCGCAGTGGGAGGAGGAGGCAGGTGCTTCTGGACCAGAGTGAGGCTCAGGTCAGGCCCGCAGCATGTTGGGGGGACACGGCCGACCCCATAGTTGCTGAGGTCCTGCCTCTGCCTCCCCTGCAGGACACCAAACAGGAAGAGGAGGAGAGGCTGGTTCTGGAGAGCAACCCGTTGGAGTGGACGGTCACTGACGTGGTGCGGTTTATCAAGCTGACAGACTGCGCCCCCTTGGCCAAGATATTTCAGGAGCAGGTACGGCAGCTCGCTGTGTGTTTGCTGCTTTGTGTTACAAACTCTGGGTCTCAAAGAAGCCTCCCGTGCTAGCTGTCATCCTCCTGACTGCTCGGTGGGTCCTCACCTTGGCCGCGGCTGACACCTGGTTTCTGGGAGGCCCCTACCTCTCTCCCGTTGCTCGTCATTGATCTTGTGGCCAGGGAGGGTCAGTCCAGGACCCACCCTCAGCCTCCACCAACCTCACAATAGGGGGCTTTTTACCATCAAGCATGGATGGCCATCCCTACTTGGCCTTGCCAGATCCACCTTTTGGGAGGTTGGTGCCTGGTTGCAGCCCGGTCAGGCTGGAAATTAGGGCTGCTTGCTGAGCCTCTGCTGGTGTCGGTGGGGCCGGCAGGTTTTCCCCAGGAGCCACTGGTGTCCGGAAGCGTCTCTCTGGCTGGGCCAGCCCTCGGCGGGTCCTTTGGCTACAGGGAGCAGGCTTCTTGGGGCCTCTTTTTGTCTCTGCCATTTGGAGAGCCTGGGTTGCCACCTTCAGCTCCTAGTCTTGGCTCTACGAGGCACACAGACAAACAGGAAAACAGCCACTCAGGTCACTGACCGGGACGCACAGCCCCAGGCCGGTCTGCCCTCTTCCTTCCACCTTCCAGGGTCCTCCGTTTGTGGAACACACAGTTTCTGGGGTTATCAGTTATACCTAACAAGAAGAGCAGGGCGCAGTATGGACTTTTCCAGAGTAGAAGGAGCCGTCTGTCCACTGCAGTCTGTTTAATGCCGCTTTCATTTCTGTTTTCTTGTCTTCACTTCTTTCTTCATAAACTACTTTAAAACCTATGGTGTTGTGATGAACAGATGCACAATTGTTATAACTCCTACCATAAAGGAGTCTGTAATCGGGCAGCTGAAATGATCATGGTCAGCTAAAATGTAACACCTGCAACATGCCCTAAGAAAGAAGAGAGGGCTTTATTTACCTTTTCCCTTAAATTAGCAGGAAAAGGAGTTGCTGCTGTGTTGTTACACACACCCCTTGCGTCCTGGTCCCTGACCTGACCTCAGGTGCATGTTTCAGGTTCAGCCCTTGGTCTGGCTGTAGCCTGTGCGGAGCTTGTTGAAATTTGTTGCATTATCTTGCAGTATGAATATCTGTCTTCAAAGACCCTGTGTTTAAAAATACATTTGTTTTCCATATTGTAAATTAAAGACATGTTTATTCAGGCTCTTTTTTTATAGATTATATCAACGGGTAGTCTAGAAAGAAAATATTTTGAGCATTCAATCAGGGGAATAATAAAAGGACTATGATTTCCCACAGACCCTGGGAAGCTCTCTCCTTTTCTCGCAAGTCAATGCAATAACCAACTGAAAAGACCAAATTAATACAGTTCTTGCACCTCAGAGGTCCATCACCCGTGTCCAGGGAAGTCCAGAGACAATATAGTTCATCCACTCGATCACTAGGGCCCTCCAGGACACCGCCAAGTCCGTGCTGAAGGAATTCATGAGGCCAGAGCGGAGGGCCGCCCCCACCTTGTGACGTCCCCTGCACATCCTCCCTCGGCACCTCTGACTACAAGCAGGGAGAAGCTGATCAGGTCTCAAGACCTGGGGGAGGAGCTCATCCCTTCTGTACCACACCCAAGCAAGAAGGAAAAGAATTCTGAGCAATGCGAAGACTTACAAGATTTGGGGATAAAAGGTTAACAGAGACCAGCCAGGATCCTGCTTAAAGTGTGGCCTAACCCAATGTTTGTCCAGCCCAAGATTTATTGATGGTGGTGCTGTAAGAAAAGCATGGTACCCAAATCCGCCACCGATGCTGATGGCACAGGCCTTACGTCCTGACGTGCACCTGTGGGCTGGTGCGTTCACTCAACGGATGCTGACTGAGCACCTGTTACGTGCCTCATGGGGTCCAAACATTCCATATGGGATGTGGCCTCTTATGTAACATTTTGTTTCTATTTCTTTTTTGTTTTGAGGTTAAAATGCCCAGTTTTAACTAAAAAAAAAAGTTTTTAGTTGATCCAGAGCAAAGGACAGATATCTCACTTCTAGAATCCACATTAGGTTATAGGAGCTTGAGACCCTTGTGCTGGGAGTGGTTAACAAGCGAGTGTGTCCGTGCCTGGTACAAGTTCTCAGCAATAAGCAAGAAAGTGAAACAAAGCGGATGTGGGGGAGGCCTGAAGGACCGCTCACACAAGCCCCACACTGCCATGTCCCTGCGCCCACTTGGTGGCATTTCACGCCCCCCACGTGCAGATGGAGCAGTTGGTGAGAGCTTCCCTCCAGGTTGCTCTGCTAACCTCAGATGAGAGCTTGGCCCTGAAACCTACTCATTTGTCTCATGAGAAAGAAAACTAAGTGAGCTGTAACTGATAATCATCGTATTCCTGTTTAATGTTACATTTCACGTCAGGCAGTTTCACCTGTCGTAATAAAAAGCCATTGTCCACTGGGCTTTCTGGAGCACGTGAGCACCTGGGTCCTTTTCTGTTCTGTCGGACCTTTAATTGCTGTTCATGTTCCCTAATTTGTTCTATCATCTTTTAGCCCAAATGCCCCAGCTCCGACTTGGCGAGGCCTCCTCTGAGCTGTGAAAGAGGACGAAGCTGGAGATTTTATTCCCCAGGCTGTGAGACCCCACTGAACACAGAGTGGTCACAGGAGTGGGCACTCATGCCCAGGTGCAGTAAATTCAGCGATTATTGTAATCACCAGGAGCTTTTGCAGAAACAACAAACTTCCCATTATTCCCTTCACCAGCATCCACATACCTTTCATTTCTGAAATGTCATGGCAACTACTTAAATATTCTACACCCTATAATTTTATGCTGCAAACCTATACATTATGAAGTAAAAATCCACCCAGTCTATAAGAAGACACAAAACTCTCAATAAAATTTTTCCCATTCTTTAACTGGTGAATCAGAGATATACGATAAGCAGGCTGCCCGAGTGAATGGTTTATTTTAATACAATAATATCTCAGGATAGTTTACGGGTTTAGTTTGAACTGAGACTGTTACCTCCTCTCTCTACTATATAGACCTGACACCTCCCCTGGGAACCACCAGATCTTCCACCAAACTGTCTCCCAGAATAAATTTAATTCCTCCATGTGCTGAATAACATTTGTTATTTGTGTGTGTCTTATCATATTTGTTATTTGTGTGTGTCTTATCATATTTCGTTTCTTTACAAGTTTGTAGGGGTCCGTTTATGGCAGTTCTATGTTTAACGTAACAAGTCTGAATTGCAAGGAGCAGAGTTATAAAAATGGCGTCAACTGTGAGTTCTGCTGTGCCCTCTACATAATCCTTGAAAGGTAACGGACCTTAGGAACCTAAACGAGCTACATCTGAGACGCGGCAGGCCGGGCTGCTGCCTTGGCCCTGACTTTTTACAGGGTCATTATGTATATTCTCCTCTTCGCCCAATTTTTCACCCAAGTGCTGTGCTCTCCTCTTGCCCCACCGTCGGCTGGTTGAGTGGCTCTTGGTGACCTGTGGTCACAGTGCACATCGATGAGCCCCATTTGGGGGTCACTGCCTCGCCCACTGTCCGGCGCACCCTGGAGGTCTGATCCTCCAACTGCTAAACCCAGTGTGTTTTAGGGGGCAGTGCGGAACTGCAGTGTCTGCAAATCAGAGGTGGGATTTTATTCCCGGCAGCACATATAGACCTGACACCTCCCCTGGGAACCACCAGATCTTCCACCAAACTGTCTCCCGGAATAAATTTAATTCTTCCATGTGCTAAATAACATTTGTTGTTATGAGAGAGAATGTTTGGAGAACATTTAAGGGTCATGCTGGGAATTCTTTTTCACATCATTTTGGGAGCAGGGAGCCCAGAGAGGGAAGTGTGGGTCCTTCAGCAGGTCCCCTAGGGACAAGCTGCATTTTAGCCACTTCCCACTCTCCAGGTGTCAAGTCCAATTGTCACTTAATTCTTTCCAGCCAAAACGCAGGTTGTAGAGGCTGTAATTCTAGTGGGGACCATGGCCTGTACCCTGTGCCCAGGTCTACATCCCTCTGGGCCAGGGTTTTAGCTCTGGGTTTCTCCTTGGCACGGCTCCCATGTGCAGGGGCTTCTGCAAGAGATGCAGAGAAACCCCAAGGCATGAGTGACCAGCTCCCAAGGGGGCCGTCCCAAGTGTGACCTCCACCACTGCCTATTGATGACTGGGGGGCGTGGAGGAGTCCACGCAGCCTCACAGTGAGACAGACCCCATTTACACTTTCCGTTTCCTTTTCCATCTCACCAGTTGCCTTTCGGAGCAGTTATTAAAACTCAGAGCTGGGATGGGTGTGATGACCATGATTTAAAGCATGTGCGGTACTTGTATAGCTCGTGGGTTCTTAGAAATTATTTGCTGCCATAATAATGTGCACTCACGCTGAGGTCTGACGGGCCCTCTATCACCTTCATGCCTTTGCAGTTTAAAAGGGAAAAGGCAAACTGGGATAGAGCCAGCAGATGGAATTCACTCGCTAGTTTTTTTCTTTTTCTTTTTTACCTCCCTTTAAATAATGCCATTCTAAATTCTCTAGTTAAAGCACATTTTAAAATTGCTAACCAGGCTTCTGTGAAAGTGCTGAGTGCCCCAAGCCTCATCTATTTTATAATTCTCTTCCACAATTTCAAAACAGGAAGCCCAGATATGTAGATTATAATAAAGCCCCCCACTCTGGAAACTGCAACCCTGGGGAATAGGAGCCCCAGCTTGTGCAGCCCCCCTGTCAGTGCAGCCTCCGAGTCTCCCCCCGTGTGCCGTCCTGCACGGCCATCGCTATCTGCACACATCAGCCTGCCTGCCTGGCACTGGCGTCTGGAACCTGACAGGCCCCCTGCAACCTTCTGGTGATCGGTTTCCTCCAAGTCTGCACTGGTCGGGCTGCAGGCCCTACGTTTCCCTGGGGCAGGTATGTCAGAGGACTCCCGTTGCGATGAGAATTTATAGAGTAACCTCTGTGTGTGAGGCACTTTCTTAAAAGCTGCCTGAAACGGAGATGAATAGGATGACCCACGATGCTAAACGCTCACTCGCAGATTAGCGGCTACGCGTCGGTTAGCAGAGACATGTAAGGGAGTCAAACTGGTGTCAGCAGAGAGGGGTTGTAGATTGAAGTGGAGAAGTTGAGGAAGAATCGGCACGAGCAAGGCTGCGACTGTGGGACGCCGAGCAAGCCGCCTTCGGCTGAGCAGAGGGAGGCGAGGGCTCTTTGCAGGTGGGTTGGAGCCAAGTGGGCTGAGGGCCAAAGTCCTTGGGCCGGGTGGCAGGTGGCGGCTGTGGGGTAGGAAAGTTGACCCAGGAGCAGGGATGCATCGTGCACGGCATGGTCATCCTAGGAAGGAGACCAAGTTCCCGGTCCATTTAACCTCAAGGCCTAACTTCATTTCCAACGCGTCTTAGTACACGTATCCATTCAGGGATCCTGGGGTGGCTCTTGTGTGCCCAGCACTGTGCCAGGGACTAGCAAATGCGTCCTGGATGACTCGGGGTCACTGGACACGCTCCAAACGAGCTCAGAATCTCTCCAGATACCACACTGACTCTTCGTGACTGGGAGTGGGGTGACCTTGAACCCTCTACTGCAGATCTGGAGACCTGCACTCAGCCCTCGCATTGAGCCGTGAGTTTTTATCTGACGTGTATCCATAGCTTGACCAAGTGAATGCTCACCTTCCTCGTGTCTTCCCATGTAAGATTTCCATCCGAGGATCCAGCGTCTTTGGGAGCAGGGACTTGCCTGAAAGGGGCTCCTCCTGGTCCCCACACAAAGCTCTCAGGGTGGGGGTGCCATGTTCCTGCTCCCCCAACAGGTGGCAAAGCTCTCCCTGCGGGGCCGGACTCCGCTCTTTGAAGTTTCGGGGACCCCCCTGCCCTCTCCTCCTGCTCGGCTCTCTGTGCCCTGCTCCGTCACCCTGGCCTTTACACAGCCAGCAACTTAGCTTTACCAAGGCCGGTTCTTCCCATGGGTTCATTAAGCCGGTGTGGACAGAGCCTTGTTCCGTGCTGGGTGGTGTCTCTCCAGGTGCTCAGCAAAGAGCAAAGGGAACACACACATAGCAGACAACCAAACAGCCCGGCCCTGGCAGGTGCCGTTTCAGTGCAACTCCCCAGCAGGGGCTGGAGCCCAGCACTGGGGCCTCCAGCCCTGCCGTCCTCTGGCTGCAGACAGCTTGTGTCCCTGGTATCCACTCTGGTGTCTGACATACTCCGATATTTAATTCAATGAATATTTTGCAGTTAAATTAGAATATCTTACAGGCATGGTGGCTCACGCCTATAATCCCAACACTTGGGAGGCTGAGGCAGGTGGAGTGCCTAAGCTGACAGGTTCGAGACCAGCCTGAGCAAGAGCCAGACTCCTTCTCTGAAAAGGGGGCACAAGCCAGGCAGTCACCCCTACCTCGTCTGGGGGCTTCCTCCTGGCCCTGCTTCCCTTTATTTCTGCCACAGGTGGACACTGTTCTGAATTTTAGAGACATGATGCTCTTGTTCGATTTTCTCCTACAAACTATTACTAGGTGATGCCAAAATGTTTTCCAGAATAGTAAAGCAACTACATTTCCATCAGTAGGGTGAAGGAGGCTTCCGACGTGAACGTTGCCGTCAGGACCTGGCACTGCCAGCCTTCTTCATGTCTGTGGCCGTGAAACTGTGTTCTGTTGTGGGCTCCATTTGGATTTTCCTGATACCTGACGAGCTGAGCATCTTTTCCTAAGTTTTTCACCATGTTTGTTTTATTAGTGACATGGTTCTTGTCTGTGTTATTTATACTCTTGTCACTGGTATGTGCGCCCTTGGATGCACCAAACGCCACCACCATCCTTTGTCAGTTGCCCACGGAGCACATGTTTCCTCCTGTTTGTCGCTGGTTTACTCACGTCCGCGGCCCTGCCGTGAGCCCGCCAGTGGGCTGTGGTCCCAGCCAGTGCTGTCTCTCGACTGACTTGGTGTGGGGACCTCCTTCCTCTCAGTCTGTCATACCTTTCCCACCCTATGTCTTAGTTCATTCTGGTTTGTTGTAGCCAACATTAGCCGGAGAGGCTCACATCTGTCACTGTCATTCTCTTAAATTCATTAAAGAGTGACCTCGTACTACACATCTCAGAGTGAGTTCTCAGAGCCTGGGCTCATGTCTCCCGCTTCCCTGGAATTCCACAGCTCATCCTTAATCATCCCCACTGGTCCCTTGGGTCTCGGTTTAGGCACTGCCGAATCTCACAATCTGACACCCTAGAAGACTGACCTGGTGGCCCTCCCTATTGGGGCCCTAGCTTTGTGTTCATGCATTAATCTCCCTGTTGGGTGATACGAGGTCAGGTGAGTTCATGAACTCACCCTTGACAAAGTGCTGGGTACCTCATTGCTGAATGTCAGCACAGTCACCTTCAGAGGTGTGCAGTGAGGCCAGTGCCTAATCTATCCTTTAAAGGAAGTCGGGGCACTTTCTCTGGAATGGCCATCAGAGCTGTCATCTTAGAAGGTTTGAAAATTGTACTTGAGAACGTATCCTAGACAAATTGCTTTGAAGGGTGGACTGGGTCCTGGCCTTGGTGCACAGCTTCCCGAGGGGAGAGCCTCGAAGGTGATCGTAGTGCTGCTCAGCGATGAGGTGTGTAGCACTTTGTTTGATTTTGTAAGTCTGGGTATCTTGGGGTTCCTGGAATCTCCCGAGAGGGGGTGTTCCCTACGTTCAGTGTGATATTCCCAGAGGCCATCTGAGTGCCTGGACCCAGTGGCTGCTCAACAAATGTCCAGTAAACAAACAAACGAGCGGCCCCCTCCACGCTGATGTAGTGCTGTGCATGTTGGCAGCCTGCCCTGAAATCGTCTGAGAGAGCGAGCGCTGTAAATCTTACAGGGCGAATTTTTAATGGTCATTGACTCTCTATGACCAGATGGCCACCATGACCAAGGGTGAATGTTGTAGACTGAGCTACGATTTTGCCTCCAAAGCTTAATAGCAGAAAGCCACAATTCCATTTCTAGGGCTATTTGAAAGCATAGGTAGACCAGCTGGCTTTTCCGGGCATTAATTTCTACCTCAAAAGTAAACATCCATTTCCTGGAGTAAGTTTCAGTTCTCTTGTGACCGGCACTGTGGATGGCAGTGAACGTCACAGATAAGCCACCTGTGCACCGTTTTATGTCATGGTGCACTACCGACATAAAATGTATTTTTGTGAGGTCCTAGAAGACTTTGTGTCCTGACACCTTTGCGCCCTCTCTGTCCATTTTGTTCTAAGATACTTGGATTTGGCTTTGAAAGTGCAGTTGGCCAGCAGGTCCCAGGCCAGGGATAGGCTTGCTGGGTACTTCCAGGTGTCCTGACTGCTGTCAGCCTTATCGATAACATTTGAAAAGAAGGTGAAATAACTTGTAAAGTGCTCTAGAGAAACGGAGGGGAATGACATAAATACAGCATGAGAGACAACTGGCAGTTTATACAGTTTGCACCCCTGCTGTCTGTGCAGACCCAGGTCTGCTCACTGCCTACCTGGTGGTTTGGGAAGGTCACATTTGGGTCTTGGCCGAGACAGATCTTTAAGCCGAACACAACATAACTGGTGCTTGTTTGTAATTTTAAATAATAAACTCGGACTGATATTTTTTCAGTTAGAGCTTCACTATAACTGCTGCTGCCCTTAGGGGAGACGTAGCTTTGGAATGTGATCAGATGGTAAACTACTCGCGGTTAACATGAGTCTCCTCAAGCCTGCCGTGTTTGCACACTTCGTCTTGCTTTAGATATTTTCAAGACAGTTAAACTACTTATGGGTTTAAGAAAATGAGTGGCCTGTGTGACAGTCACCGTTTGGTGTGTGCTGTTGCTCAGCTGTTCTGCCTGTGGCTTAGGTCAGCACAAGGCAGGAATTGTGCTCTGCTGAGCTGGGTCACACACACCCCCCCCATTACCTGGGGCTCACAGTCGCTTTGAGCCTCAGCTATTCCCTCTGGACTGTGGAAACAGTCCTGCTTAAGGGGAAGGGAAGTTGCTCTCTAGCCCCGTAGTCCAGACAAAGGACGTCCACATGGGTAAACCAGCTGGTTACAGGAAGGACGCTGGTGAGGAGGCAGGGCAGGCCCAGGAACCACAAAGAGCTTTGGGGTGAGTCTTTGTAACATTGAACAGTAGCAAGTTCAGTTCAACAGTCATTTAATGAATATCTTCGTGGTGTGGGACCCTGTGTGTGGCCATAGTAGGGCTGAAGGAGGCAGGCTGGGGCAGCAGACCTATGTACAGTGACATCCCACGATGGGTAACGTCTGCATATGAGAGAGAGAGAGTGTGTGTGTGTCTGTCTGTCTGCAGGAGGACTCTACTGTGCAGCTGGCGTGTCTTTCCTCGGCCACCTCCTCACTTGTCCTAGTAGTTCAGTGTCAGACTCAGCAAGGACAGGAGAGCGCTTTCTCTTTCAGCGAGAGTCCTCTGCTAGCGCTCATAGTAAGTTGCAACATCACATAGGCAGGACCTGGCCTGGCCCAGCCGTGCCGGGTGATGGTTTGCCCTCCCAGGAGGGGCGACAGACTCAGGAAACCTTTCCCACCAGGGCGCACCTGCTCTGGCTCTTGGCACCAACCAGGATAGGTGTGTGAATTCTGGAGTAGCCAAAATGTTCCTGGAGCACAGATTTTATTAATTAGCACAGAGATAGTTGGTTGCCAAGCCAGACTGGAGTCTGCCAGCGCTCCCCCAAATCAGATGAAACCACAGAGTGGCCGCTTCTGAAGCCTGGCATGGCAGAGGTGTCCCCTGATGCGCCCCGCCCCTCTGACCTGCCTCTCTGTCTCCCCCTGCAGGACATCGACGGCCAGGCGCTCCTGCTGCTCACCCTCCCCACGGTGCAGGAGTGCCTGGAGCTGAAGCTGGGGCCCGCCATCAAGCTGTGTCACCAGATCGAGAGGGTCAAAGTGGCCTTCTATGCCCAGTATGCCAACTGACAGCCCCTCGGTAGGAACCCTCTGTCGCTGTGATGCAAAGTCTGTGACGGTTTCCAGGACTGAAGTTTTGACTCTTTGGGATGTGTGAAATGGCACCTGCCCGTCCCGCCAGAAAGCCTGCAGCCCGGAACCCCCCACCCCCAGCCTGGCCGAGACTTCCAGACTTCTGTGTCCTCAGAAGGCGAGCCACAGCCCCAGGAAGGTAAATCAGAGTCTGCGTGGGACCTGGCGAGATGCGGACAGGCCGCTTTATAAATCCCCACTTGGCCTTTCTCACCCGAGCAGGAACGAGGCTTGCACACCTGGGTCTTTGCAAACAAGAGTGTGAGGGAGGAGGACGCCTGACTCTGGGGCGGCCTCTGCTGTCGTCGCTCCAAGGCACAGTTGGAGATGCTCTTTGCTGGCCCGTTTCCAACCCTGCCAAGCATTGCAGGCCATCGCCACAGTTTGATCTTGGTGGCACATCCTTTCTCAGAGACAGCTGTGGGTGATGCCTCAGGGGAGCATCATCCAAAGATGAACTAAAGCTCCACCCTCGGTCAGAGGGGGCACGTCAGGAGTGTCAGGAGCGAAGGAAGCAGCGTGTGGTCACTCCACAATGGGGTTCCTTGAGTGGCTGAAGCCTCATGTGGAGACAGGCACTGTCCACAGGCTTCTAGGAGCCTCACTGTCGCCAGTGTCCTGACTTAATTGCAGTCGGATCAGGAGTGACTGGTTAGGGAAATGTCGGGTTGTACATTGAAGGAAAAGCGTAACTTCAGAGAGTAAGATTGGGAATAGATTGGGAAGTGTTTCCTGAAGCAGCTGTCCCGTAGCAGGTCCCTGCAGAACTGGGTGGCCCTTAGTTCCACATGGCTTGTGGCATGTACAGGAGGCAGGACAAGGTGTGAGCCCCTGGCTTGATGTGTCACCAGAGCACCGGGTCCTAGTCAGCCACTTCCTACCCTGGCTTTGCTCATATGACGTGGAAGCTGTGATCCTGGTAACTAACTCTGCACCTCTCCAGGCCTCAGGTCTTATAAAATGCCAAATTCACTAATGCCAGGAGTATCTCAGCGAGCACGCCCGTCTCCCCCTTGCCTTTATTCACCGTGTACTGGAAGGAAAGATACAAGGTGGCCAAAACAGGGAGAAAGGAAAAAAAAAAAAAAACCAAGAACAAGATGTGTGTGCAACGGCAGCTTTAGCCCAGTTCTCTGCAGCTCACTCGTTCATCAGTGAGGTTGCTGATGAAATTTCTCGGGCAGCTTCATTGCATCAGCCAAGTCGTTTGCAGGCAAGTCTGAGGCTCTGCGAGTTGCCTGGCCTTGTGAATCAGCATCACCTGCCCATTCCCACCAGCGATGCCATACGTCCATTCAGAACAGGTGGACTATGATTTTCTGACATGGTGGTTGCCTAAATGCCTTTTGAAGCCAAATCTTCACACAGCGCAGAAAGCACCAGCTTCACACCCTCCAGTTGCTTTTCTTCAGGTAATGACCTTGAGCTCATCTCATTGAGACGCGTCTCAACACTTCCCATAAGGTCATGAGGCTGGCGTCTTAGCTGCTCCCATGACATTTTAAGGCCTGATTGCTGGATTTGGGGAACTTTGCTGATGCTGACCTTCCTTGACATTTTGTAATGGAAAACTGATGTTTTGTGCTTGAGGCTTTTTTGTTCCCCTGCAGCTGGTTTCTACAGCCCAGGTTGAAGGTCAGTGGCTGGGGTCTGCCTGGGACCCTGAGTGGGCAATGTCTTGCCTGCACAGTGCCTGCTCTGTCCTGAGGACAGAGCGTCCCTGGGATCCATGGCCGGCTTCTAGCAGAGATCTGTCCCCTAAGTGCAAGTTTGGACCTCTCTTTGGTGTCACGCCCCCACCTCCTCAGACACACGCTGTTGGCCTTAAGAGCTCAGCCTGTGTGGTTGAACTCCCTCACAGGGTTGGGAAGGGCACCCATGCCGAGGTCGCCGGCCTGTTCAGACTCCTCCACGATCCTTCGGTGTGGCCTTGCCCAGCCAAGCTGTTTCTGTGGCATCCGAGATGGGAACGAGGGAATGTGATGGCCACAGCTTGTATGTCTGGAGGTAAACGTCACTTCTCTTGGCCTTCCCGTGATAGTGGCACGGAGGAGGTGGTGGTACATCAGAGTGGGGAGAGCTTCTGGGGATCCCTGGAGCCCAGCCAGAGGGCTAGAGGGCAGCCCGGGCAGGATGTGGACCCTTTAGCTGGGGAATGGACAGTCTTTATCCTTCAGCCCTACAATTTACCTGGGTCACTGGGTCTGTTGGGCTCAGCTCTGGGTACACATTGTAAGGTGGAGAAGGCCGGGACCCGGGCAGAAGAGGCCCCGCCTGGCTGCCATCACGGAGGTTACCTAGCTGTCCTCCAGGAGAGCCGAGAATCACTTGAGGACTGAGGACTGTTGTCAGCGTCCTCAGGAGCTAGGACTCTTTGGGGACTTCCATCATGGTGTGTGTCCCTCTCCACGTCGGCAGCGATTTTGCTGTAAGATTGTGATGTGGTTTTCTCTGTAGGATTTACCTTTCACCAGCTTCTGTCTTAAACATAGGGCCAATTTTCAAGGAACATTTTGCTGTTTTGTGTCCTTGTTGCTTCTGGTCTAAACACCAATGAGTGATGACGCCCCTCCCCTCCACCCCCTGTCTCTTCCTTGATGGCACCATTTCTTCTGTGTCTCCCTGGGACCAACCTTTGGGATCAAAGCCGTCTCCTCTGTGCTCCTGGGCCCCGGGCACGTCATGCCGCTCATCACCTCCTGTGACTGGCCCATTGGGCGCTCTGCAGGCTGTCGTGTGTACACCCTGAGACACAGAAACATCACCTCAACTTAAATAATGACAGCCTCTCCCGTGACCTGTCCCTATAAGACTAGCCAAGCTTCTGACAGTCCCTTCCCCCGTAACTGCATTTGTCCTGTGTTGTAAAAATATACTGCCCACAAAGATGTAATCATAACAGCCTAAAAAGAACAGGGTACTGGTGGCATTTGGCATTGCAGAACTTGTTTGCTTTTCAAAAACAAAAGACAGCTCCATAGCCTGAAGAGCTCATCTGTCACTTTAAACACTAGATCCGAGTTTGAATCTCACACGGTATTGGATCTGTACAGCTGTGATCATACGTAAAAGATTATGTTTCCTAGACTCGCTTTGATTTTTTCTTCAGTAAATTACAAACGATCCAAACCATTAGCACAGCACTGCCATCTCTGACCCTCCTTCTTATCTCTGGAGGGTTGGGTTTGATCAGCCTGTCTAAGATTGGTCTCATTTGCCTAATTTATCTCATAGAATTGTGAGTGTACGCACGTTCTGGGATTTGCATCTATCTTATGCCAAACACTCCCTTCTGAGAGCTCCTTCTCCTTGGCTCTATTGGGGATTTTCATACTTACTTTGCAGAACACCCATCTGTATTTATTTCTGTATATAGACCTAAAACACAAAACAGCAGTGTTAAAAATCTTGGATGGGGTTTGAGAGTCACTGCTGCTTTGGGGTTAAGATGGTGAATCTCAGCATCATTTATTCTACTTTCCCTCTTTAGAAAGCTTTGGTGGAGTGTGCAATTGCTTGAAAGGAAAGCGAATTAAGACACATTTAGTTTTAAACAGAGAAGTTGTCGGAGAGACGTCCACATTGCCACGTCTCTTGTGTGCATTAATTAAGTGGCAAGGGAAGGCTGTATCGCAGCTGTCACAATCTGATAATTCTGTTATTCATTCACTGTTCTTTTTTGTTGAAAAGTTCCCTGAAAATATTTTACTCCCTTTAACCTGGTTGAATTGTTAAGTGAATTGATCCTCATCTAGCTTTTGTCACTAGAGTGGTTTACAGATACACAAAATGTGATAATGGTAAAATTGAATTGTATTATTTTTTGACCCACGTAATTTACCTCAAAATGATGATCGCTGGCCTGTAGTGCTGTCTGAGATCGTGGTTCAAAGCCTCTGTCGTTTAGATGAGAAATAAGAACGCAGGCAGCTTCCTGAGCCGCAGACTCTCCATGTCAGAGGTTTGTGTTGCGTGGCAAGGATCAGGTCCCAGTGAGCAGGGAGGCCACATCACCTACCGAGGCAGAGCCGCCCCATGCAGGTGGCTGAAGGGATGCATTGAGGAAGAAGTGTTTCAGGGCAATCATTTGCTAAAAATCGCCTGAAGATGGAAAATTTGAGGCAAATTTTTTAAATGACAGAAAAAGCAATCAGCTTGCTTGTTCAGAATGGGAGCTAGCATGTGCTCTCGGAGAGGAAATTACCCGGCTGTGAATGTCGAGAGCCCTTTCGCTGTTTTACATTCCAGTTGGAATCCTTTGAGTTGAAACTGCTTTCCTATCCTGTGTATGTTTTGGTGCATAAAAGGGAAGAATTGGGGTCTTTACTTTTCAGATTTGCAGGACAAAGGGCATGCTTTTAGTTTGCTGTAAGATTGTATTCTGTATATATGTTTTCATGTAAATAAATGAAAATCTATATCAGAGTTATATTTTAATTTTTATTCTAAATGAAAAAAAACCCTTTTTACTTGAAAAAATTGGAAGCCACATTGTTAATAAAGTAAAAATAAGTTCTATGATAGTGTCTGTGTCTTTATGTTAAATATTATTTTCAGGGTTTCAATTTATTTTGTTGTGAATTTTTTGTCTTGTTTTTGTTTTGTTGTTGCTATGCGCTAAGCCTGTGTGTACCTGCACACAAAGAGAGGTCGTTAATAACCACGGCTCTCAAACTCACCTCCTAGGTCTGGAACTTTTCCAGTCAGGAAACGTGTATTTACTCTTTAAAAAAATTTTTTTAATTAATGAATTTATATTTTGGAGACAGGGTCTGCCTCTGCCAGTCAGGCTGGAGTGTGGAGGCAGAATCATAGCTCCCTGCAGCCTTGAACAAGTAATCCTCCTGCCTCGGCCTCCCTAAGTGCTGGGGTTAGAGGCGGGAACCGCCACACCTGGCCTGCTCTTCCATATTGTTAAAACGTGCAGTTGCTTGAAAGGAAAGCGAATTAAGACACATTTAGTTTTAAAGAGAGAAGGCCCCCTCTAGCCTTCCCATTTGGGGTGAAGTTAGTAATTCTAGAATTACTGGATCCCTTAGTAGAAGGATAGTCTTATTTCCATGAGAGCAGTGATTAAGCAACCTTATTCAGACTTATCCTCTCCCTTTGTCACACCTGGGCCTTCGACATCCCTGTTGGGAGAGGAGAACGTGGCCGTCCTCTGCCGTCCTGGGATCTCTCTCATGGGGAGACAGGTAAGGTCACCTGGGGACAGAGAGAAGGGACAAGTGGATGGGAGACACGTACGTGGAGATGGAGGGTGCCCAGTGGTCTCTCCTCATTCGTCCCAGTGACCTCAGGTCACTTTAAATACATTACTTTGCCCAGTGGATAACCAAGCTCTGTATAGAGGTTTTTTGTTGTTTTAATTATGGAAACTTCTTATAATAGCAAAGCTTTGGTAAGAAAGAGCCTACGAGAGCAAAGAGGGAGACATTCAGTTTTATCAAAATACACCAGAAAGGAATTGGGAAAGTGTGAGATGACTGAGGTCATAGTGCAAATTTCTATTGGCATTTGAAGATCTCTGGGAACGGACAGATTGAATGTAAAATACAGAGATGAATGCTGTTCCAATCTTCTAAACTGAATGAATCAAGAAAAAAAACTCTGTATTTCATCTTGCTACCCAAAGCCTATTTTTAATTCTTTTGCCCCCTCGCAAGGCTGTTTATAACTTTTGGTTCACTGGACGTTACTTCCCCTTTTGACCTGGGGTTTGAGCTCTGACAGTTCTGAGTCTGTGAGGAGCATAAAGCCTTCTGGAGCGCAAAGACTACATTTTAAAAGTGCTGTTTAAGATTCACCTGAAAGAACTATTGTGCCGATTCCCAGAGATAATGCTCGATCTCAGCTCACACGTTTATCAACAAATATCAGCTGAGCACCTGCTCCGGCCTCGACGCTGAAGATACAGGTGGATCTTATTTCTTTACAGCTGAGGAAAACAAGATGTAGGAAATTTACTTGTCCCTGACCAGAAGGATTCAATGTCCGAAGGATCAAAACGCAAGTCTCTGGAAGTCCAGAATGTTCTTACCGTCTCCTCTAAGAGTTATAGGACCAGAGCTGACATTAGGATTAAGAAGCAGGCTTTAGTGGAGAGTATTTTTTCTCTGTTTTCGGAATAATCAAACTGCGTTAGGAGGCGTTCAGGGAAGGTAAGACGACATAGCCTAGTTCTAGCCTAAAAATATTACATCTGTTACACCTAGCGGTGCTCTTACAAACAGTATTTCTTAAGAAAACAGCTTAATTTATCTTCTAGCAGGAGTCCTTTGCAGCAAGGTTTGGGGAAGCGGAAGGTGAATGCTGTCTGAGCTAACATTTATGGGGCAGGCACTGTGTGTCCAATTCTTTATATTTATTATGTCTGGATTCTTTATATCATCCAGTCCTGACAACAATGCTATGAAATGTGTGATCTGAGGTGTCGCCCTCCTCTGCGTTCACCCATCCCCAAGCTTATCCCCACCCACCGTATTTCACGTTCTGGCTTCAGACACAGCTTCCTTCCTCTGCTGTGAGTTTCTGGAAGGCAGGTGTTGTATCTTGTTCCTTGTGGAATCCCCAGGATCTCACATGTTGTCTGGCCTCCCCCTTTAATAAATGTTTAAAAAACAAAATAAATTCCTTAGTGTATAGTTTCTGATATGGAAAATGGAGTTCAGCTAATTTGAGGGCTTTAAAATGTAGAGAAATGAGATGGCCACGGACATGAAAGAATTGGAAAATCCTGCAATCTCGCAGTCCGATGCTTGATAGTGTGGTGTGGAAGTGCGAAGAGGGGCTCCACGGATAAATGACGTGAAAACGCAGGGAGGGAGGAAGGACAGGGCACGCAGGGTGAGAGCTGTGCCCGGGCTCGATGGACAGAGAAGGCTTCACAGGGACTCAGAAGCTCCAGCTGGGCCTTGTAGGATGAAGAGTTTTCCTGCAGTTGTCTGCGGCTCCCCCCCAGCCACTGCATGTGTCCTGTCCTTTGAGAATCGACTGAGGCAACCCCTCTGCGGCGCCCTCCTCTCCTTTACACCCTCATTCCTTGGCTATTGTGTAAGAAGCAAGTCAGGTTTGTAAGGGGTGGTAACTCACAAGCAATGAGGAATTGGAGCTTGGTCTGCCCCAGCCCTCCAGCTTCAACCAGGTGTATGTGGACTGTGGCCTCTGGCCAGAGCTTCAGCAGAGAGGGGAGCTGTGCTCTGACTGTGCCCTGCCCATCCCTAAAGCTGGGATCCAGAGCATGTGGTCTCCTGGTTTGGGGAATGGCCCTTTTCAAGAGGAATGGGATGAGCTGAACTGACTCACTTCCCCGAGTCAGCTTTCTGCCCAGCGACCCAGCTAGGCCACTGGGATATCCCAATTTGTCATCGCACCTCAGTGCATGACGGGAATGATCTCATTTACTCTTCCAACAGCCTTATGAGGTCTTCTCTGTTATTATTGCCCTTTTATAAATCAGTAACTGAGATGAAGAAAAGTTAGAAAACTCATTCATGGCCAAAAAGCAGTGACTGACAGACTTAGGGACATGAATCTTGCTTGAAAGGTCATGCACTTGACCTCTAAAATATACAGAGGATGCCAAAACAATAACAAAAAGTATACACATTTTAAGAGATGAAAAAAAACTGTATTAAAATGGTAATAATCAAGTTACATTTGACTTCTGCAATTACAAGAGATACAAAATATAACGTTCAAGATAACATTATCAGTATGTATCAAGTAATGCAATTTTAATACTGTTTTTTACTTTCTTAAAATGTATATGCATTTTTAGGGCAGTGCCTGTGGCTCAAAGGAATAGGGTACCAGCCCCATATACCAGAGGTGGCGGGTTCAAACCTGCCCCTGGCCAAAAAAAGAACTGCAAAAAAAAAAAAAAATGTATATGCATTTTTGGCAGCCTCTGTATACATTGCCTCTGAAAACGTAATCTTAATAAGCCACGCTATAGCATATAGCTCATCTAATAGATTGCTTCTGCAGTTTTGCATATTTATGTGATAATTATTATCACCTGCTACATATATCAAGCTCCTAAAAATGGCTCAATAACAAGTGTAATGGGTAAGAAAAATAAAGCTAGGGAAAAACCCCATTAGCTACCTTCTTAATCTGTGCTTTCTGGCTTAAAGAACTGGAACTTTGAAGAAAGAATTGGAGAAAAAAAAAATCCTTCAAGAAGCCAGCAGTTTAGATAATCACAGAAAAGAGTATTTTCAGCACTCTGCTCCCAATAGGCACTCAATAAAGTCTTGCTGAGTGGATGGAATTAAATAAACAGATTTTCATGATTGACATGATAGGGGCAACAAGTGCAAACCCTATGTGAGGAGCAACTGGACAAAACAGAGCAAAATTCCATGGGCTGATGTGAGCAAATGTAATGGTGCTGGAACCTTTCTATTTCAGGGGTGGGAAGAGAGCCGAGGAGACCGCAGTTAAGTGTGGACCATGCACAGGAAAGGGTCAAATAGAATTTCTTTGACTTAATAATTTTTGAAACCTGTTTATACAACGAGTGTATTAAATGCTTTGAAATCGCTTAGAGTGTTTGCAAGAGAGTTTGACTGCATTTAATCCCTACACAAATCTACACGCACGGGAAACGCAGCACGCAGCAAACTTACCATGACCGCATCCCTACATTTGTTATTTCAGCACTCAAATAATATTTTAGATCATATTCTTGAAAATTTTATGGTAACAAAATGAAATCAAATAGTTAAGCTTCAGGGAGCCAAGGAAAATAGAACGGGAACGTGGTTTAACAAATAGTAATGCCGAGCTTGTATTCTTGGGGAAATAACAGTGATCTTTTCCATTTTCAGTTGAAATGCAGCCCCCTGAGATTCTTCTGTTGTTTGGGAAGTCAAATCGTCTTATTAAATTGTGCAGAAATTGACAGACTTCAAACTCACGGTGAGAGTGATCATTGGAGAAAGCACCATAACCTGGCAATGTGAAAATTACAAATGATAATATAGACCCCCTTGTAAAGGAAAAATGCAAAAAAAACAACCACCTAACACAACAGAGTTTGTGTTATCCCTGGGTAGCTCCTGTTAGCAAGCTATTTTATCATATTTGTGAACTTCCTCAGTTAACAACAAATGCACCAAATCATGTTTAAAAACAAATTATGAAATTCTTTCGAAGTTCAGTTTTTACCAAAAAAAAAAAAAACAAATCAGGAACTGTGGCAATCGATGACTCAGTCGTTTTAAATGTCTGTGCAGCTCCCTGAACATTTTGCATTTTCTACTGCAATGATAACTCTTATTTATGTTGGGGAATTTTTCTGATCTGTTTTCACTCTGCTACTGTACATAGTAATCTTGGTCTTAAAGAAATAGAAAAATTTTAGTTCTGCCAGAAATATTTTTGCAACTCTGATACTATCGTAATAAGATTGTGTTTTGTTGTGTTATCTGTGGAATCCAACCTGGACCACCAGGACTGGTGGGGATGATAATTTTAATCCATTCTTTATTCGATAACACTTAGGTGAATGTTCTCTACTCACAAGCCCCCAGCAGGGTGTTCTGAGAGACAGACTAAGCCCAGCACTCAGGTGCAGCTGTCTGAAGAGCAGCTGGAGTAAGAGTTTTGAACATGGGTAGTGTCGTCATTCTCAAAACAATGCGAGATCAATGTCCCCGGCCAACCGCGGATTATTCACAAAGCCCACTCGCCTTCTCCTGTTCTCAGACCCTGGCCTGTCAATGTCCCTGCTATACCGATGTGAGAACTCTCATGACAACTCAGAGGGGACATCCCTGAGCCTTTGGGTGCTGGGGACTGCTGTCTCTCCTTCACATATATTAACCTAGAATCGCCTAAATCAAGGCAAAACCACCCACGTCTCAGGTCGACCGGGTAACACTTGGTGTGGGCAGATTTGCTTTGTGTATTGGCATCTTGCGACTGCCAACTCTGTCCTTGTTACTATTTACTCCAAGGCTTCGTGTGCTTCTTTCTTTCTCCGCATTTTTGAAATGTGCATTTCAGCTGCACACCTTCTAATGAAAATGAGTCACATGATGTTTTCAGAGCCGTCATTTCAACCTCACGGAACCTTCTGGATTGTGGAGACAAGCAAGAGGCTGAGACTAAAATCCTACAGCAGAGGCAGCACGTAAGGGTCAAAGGCACATCGAGAAGTCGTGTCCTTATACCCACGCCGGTCTTGAATCCTCAGGCAGACCTCAATGCCAGGGGCAGGTAACCCAGGACAGCAACCATTCCTGATGTTCCCTTTAAACGCAGTTCTAGACCAGTGTTTTTTGACCTTTTTTTATTTCACACCGCACTGGAACCTGTGGTTAAACTTCCACGGCACCCTTAAATTATGTCAATCCAAAAAAAAAAAAAAAGTTAAAAAAAGGATATACTTACTATGCTTTGAACTTCTTTTGACAATAATTTAATTAATACTCTTTAAGCAATTTTGCAGCACAACTAAGATCCTCTCAGGGCACACCCGTGGGACTCAGCTCCCTGGTTGAAAATCACTGTGCTGGACAGAGACAAGAGTACTCACCGAGGAGGCTTTAGAGACTTGTACCCGAGGAGATGCCACGTGTCCTCTGATAGACGCCAAGCCAGTTACCAAGCAGAAAGGTGGGATGTTACAGAACTTGGCAGAACTGGAGAAGATGCCGTCGGGCCAGCTCGTGGGTGTCTGCTCTGCACTCAGTCTTCACAATACTTAAAAAGCAGGAAACTGCCCAATGGATGCAAGGTCTGTGAGGATGAAAGCTCAGCAAATGGGAAGGGGAGTCTTTTGCAAATGCCGAGGACTGTTCAGAGTTAAGCTCAAATGACTGGACAGAAAGAGTAAGTTGAAACAGTAAAGTCTACACTTCTGAAGCTCGCAGAAGAGTGGGACTCAGAAACCACTTACCCTGGACCGCTCAGAGGACGTCTGCTACTGCGTGATGTTCTCACGACGTGTGGTGTGTGAAGAAGGCTCTGATTCTCACCGACCAGCATGTTACAGCGGGTGTGTCCGTGAACAAGCAGAACAACGGCTCAGAGAGAGAGAGCTGCCTCCTGCCCACTCTGGGCTGTGTGGAGGCTGCTGGGCAGAGCAGGGGGGTTGGAGGCGGTAGACCCGGGTGGGAGGCTGGAATGCAGGAGACAGGCCGGCCTGGCAGAGAGAGAGGAAGAGCCAGCCCAAGTGCAAGTGAAGAAGAGGCAAGTTCATCTGTTGGGCTTCAGCAAGACTCTTCATGGAGGGTGGCAGGTGTGTGCATGGGTGCGATACCCCTGGGCGAGGACCCTGATATAATGCCCACATTGGGATGTGGACAGACTAGTAGGGCTTCAGCAAGACTTCATGGAGGGTGGCAGGTGTGTGCATGGGTGCGATACCCCTGGGCGAGGACCCTGGTATAATCCCCAAGTCGGGGTATGGACAGATGAGTAGGGATGTAAGTGAGGCTGACAATGGAGTCTATTGATCACCAAATAAAAAGTTAGTTTCAGGGTAATACAGGAAGATTTGCTAATATCAGCTGTATTAACCTCACCCGGCAATCTTGGAAATGGTGCATGTTTGGAAACTCGTGGTAGAATTCACCCAGACCGGCATGAGACCCCCGGGCTGGACGGTGTCTGTGGTCCCTCGTCACTATCAAAATTCAAATTTTCTCTACGGAGCACCGCGGACAGCCGAGCCCCCAGCACCACTGCGCCCTGCGCCTTGTGTTCGGGGCACCTTTGCTGGGTAAGTTGGTTTCCCGCTAATCTGTAAAGCCCAGAGACCACAAGCCACGGCTGCCCTCTTCTCTCCGCATCTCCAACCAGGGACCAGAGTTGGGCTCCATCAGTTCTTATGCACTTCGTGGCCTGATCTAGGAGTCCCCAGACACCTGTTATTTTTCGAGTGCGTGTGGAAGAGATGATGAAGTGTCCGGTCTTCCACGACACGACCTAATTAGCAAAGCTGCACCCAGGACACACCAGGACGGCTCAGGAGGAAAACGGCCGCAGTGTCTCATCCCCTGCCCCCACCGCTCCAGGAGTGATGCAATTTGAACAGAGGGACACAGTGTCCAGCTCACTTAATTACTCTGCCATTTCAACTCAATGCTCCTTGACTGAATTTTATCTCAATGAGCGTAAAGCGTCGAGGGGCTCACGCATAAACCTGGAGCTGCCTCTGACTGCTTCTGGGAAGGAGCCCCAAGGGGGGGAGGACGGTGATTCACAGGGCGTGAGCAGCGCTGTAGAGCAGCTTTGGCAACACAAGTTCCTGGCGCTTAATTACCGCCTTTAGAATTTAAGCCGGAGTTAGGCCTCAGCCATACCCACCAGAAGAAAAGAGAGAAAACTTGTGATCGCACAGCGTCGCACAGCGTCAGCAGACTTGTACAAGGGGGCTGGTGTTGTCCTAGCTTATGACCTAGAAGAACACCAACCTGCCTAATTCATCCTTTCTTTGTTCACTTTCATCCATTCTGTCTACTTTTTCCGTGTTAAGAAATCCGACCACTTTGTTTTACAGAGTCTCACTCTGTCGCCCTGCGTAAAGCTCACAACCACCTCAAAGTCCTAGGCTCCTAAGTGAACCTCCTGCCTCAGCTTCCCGAGTAGCTGGGACTATAGGCTCCCGTCGCAATACCTGACTAGTTTTTCTATTTTCAGTAGAGACAGGGTTTTGCTCTTGCTCAGGCTGGTCTCGAACTCCTGAGCCCAGGGGATTCTCCCGCCTTCCAGGGTGCCAGGATTGCAGGTACAAACCGCCACGCCTGGCCAGGAATCTGACTCCTGTGAACCCAGCAGGAGTGTTCCATGCAGAAGGCATTAAAAGGCTTATTTTCTCCTAAAAAGAATCAGGGCTTTTTTCCCCCTCTCCTTTTCAGATAGTATCTGGCCAAGGATATAAAAATTCCAGTAGCCTCGGAACAAAGTGGTCACAAAGTTTTATTTCTGCAACCCCCTCAATTCCCTATACACACAACCCACTGCCTCCATTGAACTGTTTACATTATGCTGTATTTTAAGGGGAATTCAGAAATCCTAAAATGAAACACATAAACAAACCCACAAATACTGCTGGCTTGCTAGCTATTTTAACAACATCAGTTCCCATTCCTTTTAAATGGGAAATCGCTTGTTAAGATTGGATAATGCCCCCAAAGTTCTTCATTTAACGGGGAAAGGATACCTTTCATTTTCTCTTCTGTACTCAGCTGGTTGTGCTTTAAGAATTTAGTGGCTTTGGGCCGGAGGGCAATATTCTGAAAACCAGACACTAACTTCCCAGAGGAGAGGCTTAAAGCCTGAGCTAATGGGAGCTGGATTTCAAAGACACCTAGAAATTCTAAAATCCACAGTTAGCAACCAAACTAAACATACTGGGTGACCTCAGGCATTTGGGAGCTAAGCCTCTGGGAAGATAAGTCTGCTGAGGAAGTGGGGTTCGACCCTTTTTTACTTGGTTCACCTCATTTTTCGGAACTCCTCACCTCTTATGCAGCCCCTGGCCATACTAGACTCCTCATGGCTCCCCTGGTTTGGTATAGCCCCCAAGTCTTAGCATGAGTCTTCACCATTGCCTTCTCTCTCTTCTTGGCCGTTGGAAAACAGGTCAACTACCACCTTTGCTGCGGAAAGGACAGAGTTTCCCGCCTTGTCACTACTGTTCGCAGCACGACAAAACTGTACTCAGCTGTCCTCCCAGGGAGCGTAAGTTCTAGAGATCTTGGAAAATGTCTTTTGATTTCCACAGCTACATAAGCACACACACAGTATGTGCTCAACAGATACAGCAGAACCTCCATAGCTGACCACCTCCTTAAGTTGACCTAACTGTCATAGAAGGGACACACACCGCATGTGTGTCAGGACAGTAGGCTGAGTTCCTTATGTTGGCCACCTCCGTGGCAGAAGGCAAATAGGCTGCCTGGGTATTATTAACATCCACATGCTGCTAGTATAGAGAAACACCTGTCAAAAACTTGAGCTCATTTGAAAGTACATCCCAGGTCGGTGGATGGGTGCTGCCCCGAAATGTTTATCTTCCCAGAAGATAAATCAAAAAGAAATGCGGAGTGACTAAGGACAGCCCCATCCCCCAGTCCCCAGTAATGTTAATGTGACGTGAAATGGATAATATTGAAATAAAAACGCTGTTGAAAAGCTGCTGCTAAGGAGGGCTCATCACTTAGTGGGCCTGGGAGGAGAAGAAGAAATCATGTTACAGAGCAGAACTGCGCTGGGCTGCGAGCCTCCGTGGCACAGTGAATGAACGAGGCACGTTGCCCTTAGTGGGCTCACTGACCATGATCTCACCACAGTCTCTGATCCTCACAGTGCACGGCGTCAATTACATGCTCTGGGATTTATGTCAAACTTGCCAGAAATTGTTCTGTGAGATTGTGAACTGGAAGAATGAACTAAGCACAGACAGCGGAGGATGGTATTTGCTTTCTGTGATGGTTGCCTGGTGTGTCTGTGCACACACGTGTGTGTGTGTTCAGGAGTTGGGCAAAGTAGGTTTTCTATAACCTTGGCATCCTTTTTTAATGAATTCACTTATGACAGAAAGGCTCAAAGGAAATAATTTAGACCATTTAAGGATGCATTTGCAGCCTACCAGAAAGCTCTGAGCTAAGAGGAAGTGATTCCAGCCCCAACCAGACCAGGCTCCCATCTTGGTACCATTGCTCCTGGTCGACCTTGACTACGAATGTCTTCTCCCTTCTCTGGGCTTTAATTCTCTTATTGGTGGAAAAAGGTGTTTAAACTGATCTCTTTCCATCTCCAAAATTCTGCAAGATGATGGATGTCTCTTCCTAATAGCCTTTTTAACACTTACAAAGAAGCATTTTGGCTTTACCACTAAGAATTACTTTATTATGTCTTACAAAAGTGTAGGTGGTTAATAAATAGTAAGTTAGTGACTTTTAATTCTAAATAGGAGCTGATATTTTTACTCTAAATTTACTGCATCTAACTCATTAGATAAGGACGTAAAGGAAGGTAACGGACATCAAATGACCTCACTAAATAAATGTTGACCGGACCAAGATCTTCCTTAGCCAGTTTTCAGAAAGTGCAATCTGCAGGCACTAGCATCACTTTTTATTTTTTTCCTAAATATTTTCAAAATCATGGTAAACTAAATATGATTGATACACAAAGTGTCCTCATTTTCATGTGGCCCTGTGTTCTTGGCAGTCACTTACAAAGTAGATAGTGTAAAAGGTAGCATATTTTTGCTGTGCCTTTTATGAGTTTAAACGTATTTGTGATCACAGATTGGAAATCATCGAATGAGTGGGCTCAAGCTGTAAGAGGCAAAGAGGTTTATTGGTCAGTATGAAAAGAAATGGTCAGTGAAAAGTGCCTGCCTACCTTTTATAGATGAGCAAGTGGATAAAAAAAAGGACCTGTATTATATTATAAAGTGAATTCAGGGGGTGGGGAGACAACTGGGGTTTCTGACTATCTAATTTAATGTTCTGAAAGATAAGACCTCCGCATCACTGCTTGGGAGTTTGGGGCTGGGTTGAAAGGCCTCCCCCCACCCCCCGGAGATCCTTGTCTCTGAGGAAAGAAATCTGTGTTTAGTGGCAAGAGTGAATGATTAGAAATGGGTTTCTACAGACTTTTATTGTTCTATAAGTAAACAGACATCATCGGTCTTCAAAGCTTTTTCGTAACCCCTGAGTTCAATTATAGTGTAGCTATAATTCCAGAACTCTCTGAACTGCCCCTCCCACCTTACTGTCTGCACAGAGCTTTAACTGTAACAGCTCCTCATTAGTTGGAGAGACCTTTGCTTTTATATGAATACAGTTTAGTGGGTACAGAAAAAGGTATTCATTCTCCACAGCTGATACTTTATTAGAACAATTCTTTCTCTCTCTGTGTCTCTCTTCTTTTTTCTGAATTACACTCTGACCTTTTGGAAAAAGGAACAGACGTTTCCAAAGTTTTTGGATATTCTCCAAAACGCTGTGACCTGGTTTTTGCTTCTTGATTTATAAAGTGGTTCTAGTTATGACATGTAGGTCCTGACACATTAAAAGGGAGATTAGCTATAAACAGACACTGCACACATGGTCCCTTCCCAGGGAAGCACAATGAGGGTGCTCATCATGGCCGGGTGTCGGGGATGGAAGGTGGCTATCAGAGTGAGACCCTCACCCCCACACAGAGACTGTCCTTCAGTCATGACTATAAGCACAGGAGTCACCGTCCTCGGATTCTAGACAGGTCTTGGGCTGTGATGGAAGGAATATTATCATAAAATGCCAATGTGTGAGGCAGAGATGTAGAGAAAGAGCTGAGATCAGTGTTGACGCTGAAGTAGCAGGAGGTCCAGGGAGTCACACAGGAGCACTACTGTCCTGTCCCTGGTCATGCTGGGTCAGCGAGGGACAACTGGCACACAGAATACTCCTCGTCCGGAGAAATCGCTACATGCCATTTCATCAGGTCCTCCAGCTTAGAACTGGCCCCTGGGATTCTCACAGATGAGTCTGCAGCTACCCCCGGGATCAGGTGACCGGTGCTGGACGGGCAGTGGCCAGCATGGGAGGGCGAGGGAGGAAATCTCAGGTGTGGGAAGAAAAAATATGAAAGAAACGAATCTTTGAAAAATGTTTAATGTACACATGTACGTTTGCTCTTGCAAGTCAGAATCCACGTGCCGTGACAGTTCCTGGGTTACCTGTGTCTCCCGCCCATTCTGCTGCTGCTCCCTGAACCTTGGAGTGTAATTCAGCTTCCTCGTGAATAAGTAAGTGGTTTTCATGGGTTGCATCCTCTTAAGTAGAATATTTAACACACTCATGAAAAGAGGGGACCACAGAAATCTTTTCTACCACCCAGAGTTTTGCTGCTGACTTTGAGGCACAGTCTTAGAAGATTTATGAATGGAAAGTTCAGTTACTCTTTTTTTTTTCTTTTGCAAAAGTCAAGAGCTCCAAACTGTTGACCTTTCCCATAATGAAAAGTGGCTGTCAGAGTGTGCTACCTCGCAGAAATAAATGCACTTAATCTGTCCTTTTTGGTAAATGCAACTTACCAGTGAGGGGATAATAACAGCTCTTTCTGAGAATCTCATGTTATGGAAAGAGCATTTGGAAAATAAATCCTAGGAAATGTTCGTATCATTTTGTGACTTTTTCAAGAGAAATGGTTTAAGAAAATCACTTGTAGGGACTTTCATATTTTCAGACTTGAAAACTTAGAAACAAATTTCCAGCCAGGTTGAAAATTTTGAGTGAAAGAGCTTCAGAGATTTTGAACCCATTTGTTAAAAATATAAAAATGCAGCACTTTCTGATTAGTAAATGAAAAGCACTAGAGAGAGAGAAATTTATTAGCTAAATTTCAGTAAGCATTAGTGTACCAGATGGAAGGGACAGAAAACAGAAGAGTTTGGGTGCAACCAAAAACTGTCCCTACCTGGGTTATAGTAGCCACTAAACCCACACGGGGAAATCCGCTGATTTTAGACACACAGCCAAAATTAAATGAATTCCTAAATCACGAAGTGTTTAACCAAAACTTTCAAGAATAATGAAATTATGCTTCCGAAAATATTAGTGATAATTGCTTTTTGTAAGAGCACAATGTTATGATGTCAAAAAATAACCCATTGTTAAAATTTTAGCTCATCACTTTCAAATGTCAAATGTCTGTTTCAAATGTCTGCTAGTACACCTGAGATAGTGCATGTAAATATGTGTATCTATATAGATACAGAATGGCGCTACAGGAATACACAGTCACTGTGCAGGCAACTTGTCTATGTATTTATGTATAATTTAGAAGGAAAATATATGAATATTTAGAGTGTATGTGCTGAAAACACTTTTTTCTCTAAGTTTAGAGACCATAAATACAGAGGAAAGAATATTTAGTCTGAGTTAGGAGACCCAAGTCCTAGTTCAAGTTCTTTCCAGAATGCTCCTCATATAAGGAATCGAAGGCAGTGGGAAGAAGAAATTAACATCAAGACTCTGGCAACCTGTTGGGATTTTAGCATGCAAAGCGTTGGGCTGAGAGTGACTTGCACAGATACAAAGTATCTGTGTATAAAGATTGCACAGTCTTCCTCTGCAGTCCGCTAGAAAATGACACTTGGAGGAACTCCAAGGAAGTGCTACCAGAAATTAATCATCCGCAATCCTCAGACAAACTCCACAAGGCAACACTACTACTTCACTCTTCAGCCCTGAAATTCTTTTATCTGACTTGTAGATGACGGCAGAACTTGGGCTAGGACCTGGGTCTCCTAACTCAGACTAAATATTCTTTCCTCTGTATTTATGGTCTCTAAACTTAGAGGGAAAAGTGTTTTCAGCACATACTCTCTAAATATTCATATATTTTCCTTCTAAATTATACATAAATACATAGACAAGTTGCTTGCACAGTGAATGTGTATCCCTGCAGTGCCATTCCGTATCTATATAGATACATGTATTTAGTGCACTATCCCAGGTGTACTAGCAGACGGACATTTGAAAGTGATGAGCTAAAATTTTAACAATGGGTTATTTTTTGACATCATAACATTGTGCTCTTACAAAAAGCTCCACTGCGCCGCACACTTACGAATATCCCCCCAGGAAACTCTCTGCTTAGTGCCCAGCTGTGCACACTTCCATCCCAGCCCTGCTCCTCCATTCCCATTTCCCCCTTTCACTTGGTTCGGTAGCATTGTTAATGACATCAAATATGTTTTAAAAATGTTGTTATTTTCTACTTTGATCAGTAAATCCCACCAACACCGGGTGAGGGTTCTGAAAGCATATGGTGCGCCCATAAACATTTTCATCCCTTTATTTGTCCTTTTCCATTCTGGATTATTCCTCCCTCAAAAATGTTTCCTTCTTAAAATCTGGCCACTCGACTTTTTTCTAAGTTTGGTATAATTGACACAAGCAATATCACTGCTGAGTGCACCTGATTTGGGAGATGTGTAGAACAGAATTTTTTTTTAATGAATAGAAAGGACTTAACAGGCATTGACAGCTCCCAGTATATACCATGTACCATGTGGGGACGGCTATCAAATCATGCCATTACTGCTTAAAAGGCTATCCCCGTGTTCAGTGTTGCTGCTTTTATGTTATAGATAAAGAAACTAAAGCTCAGAGAAGGTAATTAAGGAATGAATTAGGTCCATAAACTCCTAGATGACAGACTTAGGTTTCCCCCAGCACTGTGGGACTTCAAGCACAGTACCGAACTTCTCCTTGAGTCTCTCCATCTGTAAATTGTGCAAAGCTGTCTGCCATCGACTCTTGTATATTTACACAGACGAGTGATTAGAGATGGGAGGTTTCGACTGTGGCGATACCATCTGTTACCCTGACACAGATCTAAGTTTTGCTTATTAGTTAGCAAATTTTTTTTCTAGTCTCCTACCCTCTGAGTGAGGTTTTAGGCGGGGTGAATTTCTCAGTAGTAAACATTTGTAGCCCCAAGGAAGTGGAGTGTAAACCAGCCCTCGAAGCAAGTCATAGAAAAGCCATTCTGGTTCCAAAGAAAGGAAGGGATGTGAAAAACTCTTTCAGAGAAGGGCGTGCCAGGTACTCAGAACTCAGATGGCCGTGCAGTCTGTGATGCTGTCAGCTAACAGCATAGAGCCCTGGAAACTACTCAGCATTGGATGACAAAGCTGAGTAAATGTCTTAAGTCCAAAAGAATGCTTGTGAGTATTAGTTATTTTTCATTATTAATTAAAAAGAAGATCATGTGTATGTGCTTGTACATTTGTTTCCCTGCTTGTGGCAAGACTCAGCCTTGGGATTAGAAACCATGGGTTAATGCCAATTCTCAAGCCTCCTCTAAGTGATGGGACAATGTGTTGGTTGAGACGGTGCTGGTTACTGATGATGAGTATTACCGGGATGGTGTTGCTCTGATGACAAAGAACTGGAATTCTTTTCGGGGAACTTTCTTGTAGTATTTACGTATTACAGATCCATGAAAATCAGATGTAAAGTCTTTGGCAAGGTGTCAAGTAGGACAAAATATGACAGAGCAATAAATTTAAGTCTGTCCCACTGTTCAACAATGCCATGTGGAAGCATATAAATGACAGTGCAGTTCATATCCTGCAATGAAGGCTTTAGCTAGGAACCTGCTCCTGGCCTGTTAGGGACTGTTAGGGACTGGGCTGCCCAGTGGGAGGTGAGAGGTGGAAAAGCAAGGGAAGCTTCATCTGTGTTTACAGCCGCTGCCCGTCACTCACATCACTGCCGGAGCTCTGTCCCAGTCACCTGGGTGGTGGCATTAGATTCCCAGGAAAGCGAGAACCTACTATAAAATGTTGCAGCTCCTCATGAGAATCTAATGCCTGATGAGCTGAGGTGGCGCTCAGGCAGTGATGCGAGCTCTGGAATCACCCAGAAACCATCCCACCACCAACCCTTTCCGTGGAACAAGTGTCTCCCATGAAACCAGTCCCTGGTTCCAGAGAGGCTGGAGACCACCAGTGCAGGTAGGAAAACTATCATCCAGAAAGACCTCAATTATGGTGGCTCTAATTTTTATTATTGGTACATATTATGTTATATTTTTGCTGTTGTTGTAAAATGCCACCTATTTTCCAAAGAGATAATATGAATTGTGCCATAAAGATTTGTTTCTCTAGATGGAACAAATCAAAACTCTAGGACACTTGTCAGAGGTGCTTCCTGAGCAGAGCACTCCAAACTCCCCAGGTCACTGGGCGCTGCTGCCCTCTAGAGGTGTCGGTGAGAAGGCCCGGCCCACGGAGGGGAGAGAAGCAAGATTTCCGCAACAAGGGAAGCAGTTACAACAGCTGTGATATAGCGAGTGCTTGCCATGTTACAGGGGTAATGCATAACTTACTGAATCTTCACAATAACGTCATGAATCAGGGTCTCCTTATGCTAATTTTACAATTCAGAAAGAGGTACAGAATTAAGTCACTTCCCCAGAGCGATGCAACTGTTCTGGTGGAACCTGCATGGACTCACAGCTGGGGGTGACCGACTCTAAAATCCCTTGTCTTAAACACTGATTCTCACAGGCATGCTGAGATGTTTGCAGAATTTGCTAGAAAACTATTGCCAACCACAAATAAGAAAGAAAAAGTTCTGTGCTCCTACCCTCTTCTTTTCCTTTGTGAGTAAACAATGCTCCCCCCCAAACCAGTGGGGATTCTGTGCCTCAAAAACAAAGAAAAAACATGTTCCCTGATTCTTACAGAAAAGAATGACAGTAAGCCAGACTCTCGGCACTGGTTGACAAGTGTGTTTATGAGATGCGTTCTTCTCTCGTGGCCAATAGGGCTGTGCCTGTAATTATTTTGCTAGGGAAATAATCATGCTTGTGTGGTAGTTCGAGGAATGGAGAATGAGCATGGTGGCATCGGGGTACCCTTTGGCCATTCTGTTACCATAATGATTCAAGCAGTGATGAAGGAAACTAATGACTGAAATTGTAATCAACATTCGCAGCAAAAGGACCGTGAGTTGGAAATTGGATTTCCTCTCTTCTTGCTAATGAGCTCTTTCTTCAAGGTGCCGATGCCTGGAGTGAGAAAGGAGATTGATCCTTTTGGAAAGATATTTGGAGAATACTTAGAGATCTAAAAATAGAATTGCCATTCGATCCTATGATTTCTGATTTCTCTACTAGGTATATATCCAGAAGACCAAAAATCATATTATAACAAAGATATCTGTATCAGAATGTTTATTGCAGCCCAATTCATAATTGCTAAGTCATGGAAAAAGCCCAAGTGCCCATGGACCCACGAATGGATAAATAAGTTGTGGCATATGTTCACCATATAATATTATGCAGCCTTAAAGAAAGATGGAGACTTTACCTCTTTCATGTTTACATGGATGGAGCTGGAACATATTCTTCTTAGCAAACTATCTCAAGAATGGAAGAAAACGTATCCAATATACTCAGCCCTACTATGAAACTAATTTATAGCTTTCATATGAAAGTTATAACCCAATTACAGCACAACAGTGTGGGGAAAGGGGCAAGGGAGGGGAGGGGAGGGGGTGGATGGGTGGAGGGAGAGTAAATGGTGGAAAAAAAGAAAAGAAAACTTGACATAGATTCCCAAGCCTTTGATCCTAACTGTCTCACCAAACTGCATTTTTACAAGAATATTGATAATTTAACATCTCTCATTGTTTTTAATTCCTGAATTTAAGAGGTTCTTTTCTCCTCCTCCTCTGCAAATCAGACCTTTCCCTTCCTAGAAATCACCATCTGGCTAACGGAGCAGGAGCCTCACCTTGTAGCCCACGACTGTGTGTCCCTGTGTCTTGTCACCTCCCTGCCCCTGGGCACCTTCTCTCAGTGCTCTGATGCATTAGAGAGACCTACGGAGGCCGGTGTGTGCCAACCGTGTTTCCTTATTATTATTATTTTAGCTGCAGATTCTTAGCTTTTGTAAGTGAAAGGGTGAGTTTATGTTGCTGAGGCTGCATTTTAAATTCGGCTTTGCCCTCAGAGGCAAGTTTCCCAAAATATCTTGTTGCAAGAACAGAGGTCACTTTGTGCATTCTGGGGACACTCCACTTGTGTCTGAGAAGGCCTGTGTTCTGAAAGACTCCCCTGTACTGACGGTCCCTGAGAACCCGCATCTCTCTGCAGGAAGGGAGAGATAGGATGACAGCTGCAATGGAGCCTCCGCAGGGACCGGCCACCCCGTGTCCTCCAGGTATTATGAATGACTTGTCCACAGTGGCAGAGGGACCTGGAATCCAGGTCATCTGACTTCCAGGCCAATGGCAGCTCTCACTACACTCCCCCGCCCACCACTGCAGAACCGAGCGTTACTTTGAAAAGTCATTCATTCACGTCTATCTTATAATCTATCCACTGACCCAAACCAGAAAACCTGGAAAACCTTGACTTTGTTCTCCATCACCCACGTATCTTGTCACTGAATATCGACAATTCTACCTCCTGAACGTGTCTCAGATGGACCCCTGCCTATCATCTGACATTGTCCCATGTCAGGCTCTAATTACCTTCTAACTAGCCTAGCAATAGCCTCCTCTAAAAATGACATTTCCGCAGTTACACAACAAAATGCATCAAGAGGCTGTTCTGTGCCACATCAACGCCTGTCACTGGGGACCCTGGAGACCAGACTCGGGTCCTACACGAAGGTGCTGGTGGAGCCGTGGCCAGAAACGCTGTCAGGGCAGTGGGACGGGTGGCTCTTGGTGAGCAAACCCCGGTCCCAGGGGGCATGCGAGGTGCGAGAGAGGGCTTCCCAGAGAAGGAGACATCCCTGAGATGTGGATGACAGCAGCACTGGGTAAGGGAGGGTAGGGAGGGGAGCAAGGGGGCTCTGGAAGAGACAACTGGCACAGGGGCCAGGAAGCTGGAGGCACAACCACAGGGGAGAAGCAGGGGTCACCCCTGGACAGAGCTTTATTCTCAATTCCTCTGTAGGACAGAGCTCAGCCCTCTTGTTCTAAGACGGACGCTGATATAAGAGCCAGAGCTCCAGGGGACTCTGGTGGGGAGCGTGCCCCACTGGGGACAGTGATAGTGTGTGTCGTTACCGCCCAGCGATGTCTGGGCTGGAGAGTAGCAGCACATGGACTCACAGGACCGGGCTGCAGGCTGACTCCAGTGGTGGCTGATGGGGAGACACACATAGGCTCTCTTGAGCGGTAGCTTTTATACTAAAGAAAAATTTGAACTTAATTATTCGGGTTAACATCCCTTTTTACATGGCCCAGCTCAGGAGCTGCTACCCTGGTAAGCAGGTGCCCACATGGCTCAGACCCCTGTCCCTGTCGTCACTCACTTGGGCTACAGGGATGTTGTCCCAGGGACAATAACAGAAATATACGGCCTCACGGTCTGGAGGTGGAAGGCTGGGATCAAGGTGTGGGGAGGGTTAATTCCTCCAGTGTGACCTGCTGGTGAATCTGTCCAGAGTCCCCCAGCTCCTGGCGTTGGGTGGCAGAGCCCTGCATTCCCTGGCCATCGCTGCGTCACCCAGATCTCTGCCTTCACGTTCACATGGGCTGTCCCTGCGCGTCAGAGTCCAAATCTCCCTTTTTAGAAGGACACCCGCCATCTTGGATTACAGCCCCCCATAATGACCTCATTTCCACTTGGTTACTGCTGTACAGACCCCATCACCTAAGAAGCTCACATTCTGAGGGGATCGGAACTCCAGCATATCTTTTCTGGGGGGCAGAGTGCACAATTCAAACAGCCCCCGATTCTGTCTTCCATTCTTTCCCCACATTCATCCCATATCATGGCGATAGGACCAGCCAAAAATACTACCTTTAGAGGAAAATCTAAGGGGGATACCTGGGGATGATACAGCTGGTGGTTTCCAAACTTTTCTTTCCTCAGTATAGATTCAAACAAAAATGTGTCTGGCTGAAGCTGGGTGTGGGCTTGGTGGGAAGAGGAATTGGCCAGAACTTCATCTGTCACCTGTCCCCCAAGCCCCCCAGGCAACCTCAAAGCCCCCATGGGAAGTAATTCTCAAATGAAGTTTTCTTCACCCTGAAACCTTCATCCAAGACCTGGCTCATTTTCTATGTCCTTTGATGAATAGGTGGCAAATTCAGGAGAGAAACGTCTTGAGAATGGGCAACTTGATTAAGTTCAGTTTCCGCAGGTGCAGAACGAGGATCAACCCTCTGGGTGAGTGACGTGGATGAGGCCAGCTGCGTTTCCAGCTGCTGTTTCTCTGGAACCTCCCTGCGGCTTCAAGAAGCTGATCACTTCTTAGGGCCTTGATGTGTTATGATGTCACTGTTTTGATGGGAGAACCTCTTTGGGACACCTTTCCTCCAGCCCACCTGCTGGTACCACCTGAGAGATGAACAGTACACGGGAAAGCTGTGAGACCAGGGCCTTTCCCAAAGTCACAGCGTTTGGATATTCACAAACACAGGCATGCAATGACTCTTTAATAGTATTATTCAATATACGGTACAATTTTCCCCTGCATGTCAGTCTTTCTACTAAAAAGGCCATTTGTTTTTTAATGAGAAATTCTAAGGGGAATCAGAGCTTTTGCTGATGTTTTAAAGCTCGAAATGGGATTCCTTCCTTCGCTTTCATTATCTGCCTGCCCTGGAACCTTCCTTGTTCCTTTTTGCTTATGCAATTTTATTATAACAACTGGCAGCAAAATAAAAACACTGCCTCCAGGAATCTGCTGACTTGGAGCCCTGTGGAAATATGATCCGGGCACCAAAACTAATGTCAGGGAAACTGTGGTTACAAAACCATTAGGCGTGACTTTCATGTTGAAATAAACACCTGCCCTTCTTGCACATGAACTGGGCACAGAAGGAGGCCCTCCTGTCCCTATTAGGGAGAGGACACATTAGGCAGACACTGTGATAGGGTATCTCCATTTCCCATCATGCTACACGTTACTGAACTCTGCTGCTATTCTGAGCTTGGGTTTTGACTTGGAAGATACAGAAAAGGTCGGTGAACACTGGAGTTTAGCAAGACAGAGGCGGGGGGGGCGGTGGGGAAGGACCCCCCTGCTTGCTGCCAGTTCACAAAAGGCAGGACATGGGAAAGAAACAGGACATCCTGGGTTTTGCCTGTAAGAGGAATCTGTCTGCTCTCTGAATGCTTTAGAATTGCCTGGAAGAGCCTCAAGTAGGAGCTGACTCTTTAAAGAGTCCATTTCCCCGTGTAGCCAAACACTGCCGGCCCTGGGAATTTGCACAGTAAGAAGACACACCGTCTGAAGTCCCACTTTCCAAGCTGTCGCTTGCCAGGAATGAGTCTGAAAATCCTTAGGAGAGAAAAGTTGAGAACAATAGGATTTGGATTTTAAGAAATGCAAACATTGAAACTCTCTCTGGAAAAGAAATTTTTTATTGTGATTTGATAATTCTAGGCCTCAGGTATCAAGAAAAGAAGAAAGGTCAGCAATTCTGAGAGGAATGATCGCTTCCAGGGCACACGACGTTTCCTCTGAGCCATGTGAGATTTCTGGGAGACACATTCCCCAGGGTGGTGACCTTCCAAACTGGGTCTGAATGACAACACGGTCCTGTCTCTGTGTGCTCCCTGGAGTTCCTGTGCTTTCGTCTGAAGTTTGTGTCTCCACCCTCCCAAATCCATATGTTCAAATCCTAACTGCCAAGGTGTTGGAGGGCCTGTTTGGGGAGTGCTTAGGAGCCCCTCGTGGATGGGATTAGTGCCCTCATAAGGGAGACCCCAGGCAGCTTCCTCACCCCTCTGCCTTTCGAGGGCACAGTGAGAAGAAGGTTATTAATGGACCAGGCACAGGTCCTCTGTAGTCCTCAAATCTGTCAACCTTTGATTTTGAACTTCCAGCTTCCATCACTGTGAGAAAGAAATGTCTGTTGTGTACAAGCTGCCCCGAACGGGGCTTTGTTACAGCACCTGGCGGGGAGGAAGATGCCTCGTAAAGTGGGTGGTGGGGCTTGGAGGCCCCGGACACATGGGGCCAGAGCCTCATGCTGCCCGTCCTGCCGGGTGGGTGCCCCGGCCTGTTGGTTTTCCCCAGTAATTCTTGAAATTCATTGTGAGAGAGAGTGCTCTGCCCTGAGAGAGAGACCTGGAGGCCAGGGGATCCTGGTACTGGAAGAGAGAATGAGTTTGGGAGGAAAGGAAAGAAATGACAAGATAAAAAGTGAGGCAAGGAGCCCCGATCGGCCTCTCACCTGTCTCCTGACCTGCCCCAGTTGCCAGCCTCCCTCCTGGTCAAAGCTGGCCTGGTGGGTTCCGCCCGAGATTCCGCTCCCTGTTAAACCTGGGCTGATCACCTTTGATTTTAGTCAACATTTAATGTAATCAAAGTTTCTTGATTTTTTTTTTTGTTATGAGAGTAATAGATATTCATTAACAAAAGTAGAAATCACAGATGAACAAAAGAGGAACATTGCGAAAAGAGAAAACCCGAGGCCTTCACCTACTTAGACACAACCGCAGACAGAACTGGTTGAGCCAGGTGGAAAAGACTGAACAGGACCCGGGCCTCTCATTGACAGAGGCAAATGTAGAGACCTGCCCAAACCAGATGTCCCACCCAGGAAAGAGAATGTGCCCCCCACTTCCGACCTTTAAATTCCCCCATCCACCTTCGCCCACGTGCTGACTTCCTTCTCGAGCTCAGCTCACCCTCACCTGGGTGGAAACAGAGGCCGACGTGGCCCACCCAGAACTGGACTCTGTTTCCTTTCATTCACATTTTGGAATAATCTTTTATTTTTGGTCTTTGACCTCTCACTCCTCACACTCCAAAACTAATTCATGATGGAGAACAGACTTAAGATGCAAAGCTATAAAAATTTTAGAAGAAAATGTTGGGAGAAATCTCTTACAGAGATCAGCCAGGCCGCTCTTTCCACTACACACATGAGCAGAAAGGATTCATGGACGCAGAAGCTCTCTGGACTCTGATCTGTGCTGTTTTCGGAAATGCACTTAATAATTGATTCTAGGGATTCCATTAAGAATCTGCATTTACTGTCTTATTCTGACTACAGAAGCCCTGATATATCACCGATCAATATGCAGATGAACGCCTGGCTTTAGAGCTGGAAAGACCTTCCCAACATCCCCCAGCCTTGACCGGAATCGCTAGAGAACGCCCACTTACGGGCTGACCTTGGGGGCTCAGCTGGATGGAATGGATCACAATTTTACAGCCTGGCACTGGCCTGGCCAGGAAGAGCTCTAACTTTGGTTAAACAATATCTTTGCAAACAAATGGCGAAGCTGGGCTTCAAACTTCTCTGTGGCTCCTTTATGCTCCTTTAAAGTACATACACATAAAACATGACGATAGTCCAGGATGAAGGAAGGGAGGGAGGGTGATGCGTGCGGCCTCACCTATGGTGCATATTGCAGGGTACCCGTCAAATCTATTAAGAGTAGAGTACAAATGTCTTAACATAATAATTGTGTGAGTAAGGTGAAGGCTGTGTTAACTAATTTGATGTAAGCATTCCGAATTGTATATAAAATCCACCCATTTGTACCCCATACATGCATTAATGGACACAGTTATGATTTAATACAAAAATTAAGAGGAAAAATATTTCAGCTAATAAATGAGAAAAGAAAAACAGAAAAAAATAAATGCACACACGGACACGGATTTATATATTCAAATTAATTTATGAAACACAGATAACACACATATTCACTTACTTAGCATATAGTTTTATACATTTATATGATTTATATAATTATATATTTATAATATCACATACATATGGAAATAAACATACAGATATATCTTGACATGTATTTGTTATACCTATTTTAAAATTTAATTTATTTTTCCAGTGTGTCTCTGTTCTTTCTTCCTCACTACTTTCACATCCACCCCCCTGTGAGGTTTTAGGAGTAGGGAGAAAAATAAAAACCAGCCCTTTCTCTTGGATCTTGGTAATATTTCTAAGAACAAACCTTTTGTACAGGCTTGCTGTGTGTTCTGCTGGGAGCCTTGAACATATTTCTTACAAAATTATTTCATACAAAATGATTTTGGCTCCTAATTTTGACCATAGTTCTACCCACTTACCTCTTTTATCGTCTTTGACTTTATTATGAAATAAGATTCTCCTCCTCTTCCCTGACACCTTTCTCTTTCATTCTTTAGTGCCTTTGGTATTTGATTCAGTCGTGGGTTATCACAGAAAAGGAGATTATGTCCCATATCTTTCTTCCCTAAAAATCTGAGCAACAGCCTTCAATGTTGAGGTCCAATTCAATTAGGAAATCTCCATCTAGCCTCATCACGTCAAAATAGGCTTGGACATAATGTATTCCAACTGTGCCTGGTTCATCACTTCTTAATTCTTTGCCCAGTGCTAGAAATTCCTGGTTAGCCTCAAAATGAGCATTTCCTTTCACGTCTAGTGGTGGCACCTTGGGTGTATTTTTTTTTTTTTGAGACTTTGAAGTTTGTTGCTCATCCTTAATTGTCAAGATCAGCCAATGATTTAAAGCCCCTGAGTTATTACAGGAAAAGGAGAAAGAGCAAAGCAGGCTTGGTAATCCTCACCCCTGCGCAGGGCGAATCCATTTGTAAAGGATAGTGAGAGAGTCTCCATCTGACACCAGATGAATTAAATAAGGAAATCTCTGTGCAGCTCCCTTTCAGATTGAACCCATGCTAAAGATCTCAGCAGCCTTGAAATATCTGTCTATAATTGTCTAGGGACACGAGGACGGGCTGGCAATGGTGAGGAGAGCGGTGGACGCCGTAGACATTATCTCATTCTTTCATAGCTGGGGTTGGATATCAAGGGAGTGAACAAGGTCCATGAAGACCAAGTGACCTGTCCTGGGGCACTGACATGTGTCTCCAGGAACAAAACTATGTCTAGAAGCAGGTCGAGTCTCCAAATAATTCTGGTGGAACAATGACTCTATTTACAACATTTGGGCTAAAATTCAGTCTTTGCTTTTCTTTGTTTACAGGTCTAAAGTGAGTGAATGGTGGATCTATGAATGGGTTTCCCTGGAGATCAGAGCATTTAAGAGAGCTTGAGGGCCCCCGGGTATGATTACAATGTGTACTCATGAAACACACAAGCAAATCCCTAACACTCTTTATTTTAAATTCTTCTATGTCTAAAACTAATAGTGGCTAAAATTTATTGAGTGTTTTCTATGACTAGAAATATTGATAAAGGCATTTATTTGCGTATACTAAGAAAATATGTTAACATAGGCTTATAAAAAATAAGTACAGTGGACCCTTGATATATGTGGGGGACAGGTCCCAGGACCCTCTCAGATACCAAAATCTGTGACTGCCCAAGTCCCTGCTACAAAGTAGCATAGTATTGGTGTATAACAAATGCACCCTTCGTTATATTCTACATCTTCTCTAGTGATACCTAGTACCATGTGAATTCTATGTAAATATTTGTTGTACTGTATCATTTGGGGAATAATGACCATAACACAGTCTATGTATGTTGAACACAGATGCAATTTCCCCCCTATATTTTCAATCTGAGGTTGATTAAACCCCATGGCATGGAAGCCACAGAGATGGCGTAAGACTCTGTAACACCACCTGGGGAGCCAGTGATCTGTTCTGCCTCACGCATGCTGGTTAACTGCCCCCCTTTTCCACGTGTTGAAATCCCACCCTGCCCTCAAGGCCCATTCTGGAGCTATTTATTCCCATGAAACCTTCTTAAGTGACTACTTTCTGCTGAATCCCACAGTGTTTTATCCCTTGGATTGTGCTGTATAAATCACTGTGTTTGTCCTGGTTTTCTGCCTAGGCTGTAAGCTTCCAGGGGACAGTGTCTATGCATTATCTATTTATTTTTTATTTCTTGACAGAACAGAGTCATGGGTGAAGTAGCTTCTCCATCTGTGTCTGTCGCCTTAGTTAAACCTCAGAGTTGGACAGAACCGTGCAGCCCAGCCGGGACGACACCTCCCTCCTCTGGTGTAGCCTCCAGAAGTTGTCACGTGCTTATCTCTTGCCCGTGGGTGTGCACAGAACTAACATGGACCAGGATCTTCTCAAAGCACTTGGGCCTACAGTCAGAGCCTACACTTAGCAATGCAAGAGGCGGAGAACACAATGGGCCTTGAAGTAACTGAGTTCACATTAGGCAGAGGTTTCCCTGAAAAACCTGAGAACACTCAGCCGGCCAGGAAAAGCAGCTTTCTCTGCCTGAGAGAGCAGTGACAATGGTGGTGCTCAGTCCTGTCTGGATTTGCAAGCTATTTTTAGTCATCAACATTGGTGATGATTAAAAAACGCTCTGTATCTCTTAAGGAAATGCACACGGGCAGAGAAATTACTGCGAAGGGTCACGGAAATCTCCATTGTTTTCCTTCCCCCTGGCTTGAGCCAATGAACTCCAAAGCAGTGGCCAGCGCCACAAGGTGCAAAAGCCTGGGATCCCGAGGCACCACATGGGACAGAGGACAAGCTTGCCTGGCACACCAGTCGTAGGCCTTTGTGGAAGCAAGAAAGAAACTTCTTTCTATTGTGCTAAGCCACTCAAATGTAGGGGCATTTGTTAAAGCAATAGCATTATCTGACCTTTCTTGAACATTTTCTTTGATGGAGCCTTTACTGTACTAGCTCTAACTGTTAGCAGAACGCTGCCCTCCCACAGGTAACTCCAATCCACAGGTTATTGTTTGGCCTTTTCAACCTCTGCACATCTTTTCCCCCTTCATTAAGACAACCTGTGCCAATATTTGACAACACATATCAGATCAGATCTAGGATGGCGTTTCTCATGTCTTCATTTACAGCAGCCATGCACAGCAGTAGACATCGAGGGTGCCGGATACGCAGACAGACCGTCTCCTGCAGAGCTTCCTTCTCAGTGACTGTCTGTAAACCTTGGCTGACAGTCCAAGGGTCTTGCACCAACAATCACCCTAACTGATGTTGAACTGGAGCCGTAGGCTGCATGAGTCAGGCCTGAAAAGTAGTAGCAAACATGGACTGGTTAGCCTCGAAATGAGCATTTGTTTGCATCTGGGGAAGGGATCCAGTGGGACCCTTTCAACAAGTCACATCCTCGTACTCACACAACAAGCCATCGCTCATTCACTCCACAATCATTGATGGAATTCTTAGGTTCTCTTTATGGAGATAAAGGTAAGCTTGGAAGTGCCCTGTTCTAGCGTGTCTGGCATGATAGCGAAAAGTTTCCTTTTCAGCCGAAACACAATTTAATGAAGGAGGTCACTCATAAGCTGAAATAGTCACTGTTTCCAAATTCATAGGCTAAACTATCTGTGAATCTCTGGCCTGAGTCAATTTGTCCAACAGATGTTTGCAAAGTCCAGATGGTACTACTTGCCAGTAAAGCCCCAAAGCAAAGACTTTCCTTTCTTCTGGTGCAGCGGTTCTTCCTCCTTAAAGGATCTGAGATCAGCCAGTGTGGGTAGGGTGACCAGGGTGTTGTTACTTTACTCACCTGCTGTTGAGCAGCAGAGTCTTCAGCTTGGGAAATCCACAGGTCCCTTCAGGGTTATTAGTCTGCCAATGTGCATTTCTTTACGAGCTGCAAAGTGCTTTTTTAATCATCGTCATCAACATAGATGACTAAAAATACCTTGAAAATGCAAACACTCTTGAGCGCCATCACCGTCATTCTTCAAAACAGCTGTCTTTCTCTGGCCAACTGAGTGTGGTTTGGTTTTAAATGAAACCTGTGGCTAACAGAGACTCAGTCACTTCAAAGCCCATTTTGTTCTTGGGCTCTTGCATCTTAAATGATGGAGATTTTATTGTTCCGTTTATAGAACTGTGGCAATACAGAATAATGCTGGTGTCCTTTTCCTCTGGACACTTTCCATGGCAGCTATGGTTAGGGAATGAGGACAACTGGTCACCCAGCCTGTGCTAGAAGAAATGAATTACTTGGCACAATGACATTGCTCATTAAACAGGAGGCTGCTTTGGGCAGTCCCAGGAGAACAGAAACAATTTTTTTTTTTTACTCTTTTGCCTCCTCTCTCAGGAGCAAAGAGAATTTCTATCTAAGAAGAATAATAATTTTAATGATTACCATAATTTGCAATTTCAAACATTTTGAAAATCAGGATGTCTGGAAATGGGGCATTATGGTTTATAGGTGGGTTTAAAGATTCCTTCTTTGTAATTGGTTAAAGAAATGAAGTGCTGTCCAAAGGCTTAGACTCTCTTAAGTTAAGATAAGGAAGTGTGCTAATCAGAAACAAGTCACCAGGCATGCACTCAGCCTCTTGGGATCTCCTGAGTAAGTGGGTGGCCTGCAGGTAAGGTTTGAGCTCTGTCTTGCAAAGCCTTAGGCCTGCTGATGAGTTAGACAGGACATTCCCAAGGAGGGAGGGGGTTTGGAGAGACTGGTCTGACCTCTTTTCTCTTGGCTAGCTACTTAGCTTTAAGGTATTTCTGGGGTCCCCTTGGCTAAGATGGGGTACATTCAGTCAGCTGGGAGCTTAAGATTTTATTTTAGCTCATACTCAGTAAAATTGTTGCCAGCCTCCTTGAACCTAAGTGCTTGTGTAATGAAGAAACCAAAGAGAACCAGGTTCCATATCATAGTTGTTGCCCAGGGAGAAGAAGCACAGGGCTGTCATTATTGTTACTGTTTCTGGCAATAAACATTTCTCCTGCGCCTTAAGTGTACTGCCCAATAAACGAAATTAGACTCAGACTAATAATGCCTCTTGGTAGCGTGAGCTCTCTTGTTTTGACAGTGCTGATTGGCGTGCATGAAACATTTCCATAATAACAACCACTTTATAGGCATCTAGCTTATGAAGTGGAACATTAATTTGCACTGTTTATAAGAGCACTTAGGTTAAAGTAAGACAGATGATGTTGAACCTTGGCCAGCCCGTTGCCCATCCTTGACTGTAGCAGAGAACTGAGGCTTAACAGCCTCCCCTTCCAGAAGGGACACCGAGTTCCCCTGGCTTCCTTTCTAGGGAGGTGGCTGAAATTTTTTCTAGCATTTTTTTGGGGGGGAGGGGTTCTGGACAAGGATTCTTGTTAGGTTCTTTCTAAAATAAAGTAGCTATATCTTTGTCAGGAAGTAAATGGGCAGCCACTACGCAAACTAGAAAATCGGCTGAGTCCACAGCATTTTGAGCCTCAGTTTTTAAATCTGTAAGTGAATAAAAGTAGTATTTCTTGCTTGCATTACAAGGTCATTCTGAGTAGAATATTTAAAAATGTGTTTGTGTGTATATGTTTGTATACAGCTGGAGCTCCTGCCCATGACTTCTTCCAACTCATGCAGCAGAGAGTTAGACAAAATAACTTTTCTTATGTATCGTTCGGGACAGTACAAAAAGGGATGGTTGGTATTTTTTCATATTTCTCTAATTGCTCAGAAGCTTGGTGGATGTCATGAATTATAGATAGGGGCTTTTTCTAGAAAATGTGTCCATGTGTTCAGGGGAGAAGAAAAGAATGTTGCTGAATGACCAACTGTGGAATTCTACTTAAAATTTAGCCTGTCCCAGGGATTTGCTCAGTCTCTGGATTCAGCAGTTGCCATTTGCCTTGGGTGACCTTCAATCCCCAAATTTTACCAGGGCCTGGGTGGGAGAGACAAGAAATCTAGAATTAGTAAATCATTTAAGCCCGTGTGCATAGTTTTCTCATGTACAAATGAGCTTGAAGATCCATTCAGCTCTAAACTTTCATGCCCTGATGTTTCTGTAATTTCCGGCCTTGGTTAGAGAAACTATGACACAACTCATGTATGTTAGGATGTTTTCAGATGTAAATAAAGAAAGCCCTCATAAAGGTGGCTTAAATAATAGGACATTTATTTTTCAACCTGACTAGTGGTCCAGGAAGGCAGTTTTCTGGTTGGTTCGGTGGCTGGTAGATGTCCTCAGCTGGGACTGGGGCTCATCCATCCCTCTGGGCTGTCATCCTTGGTGCCATGGCTTGGACTTCTTTAGGCTGGAAGTCCTCATATTTGCAATTTGACTACCCATGACTTCACACGTAGATGTGACTGTGATCTCTGCCCATGAAGAAATGGAACTTTACCCTACTGCTTCTTTAATTAAGGAATTAAACTTTTCATAGATCCCAAGCTCTCAGCAGAGATTTTCTCTTTAGATCATTGGCTGAGATTAGGTCACATGCTCATACCCTAGCTGCAAGGGAAGCAGGGACCTTGGAAAATACCTAGGATTTTCAACTCCTTGTGGGAGGAGGGTGGGCCTTACTAGCCAGGAAGATGAAAGTTGGGTGTGTGTGGCTACAAGTAGGCACCAAAAAATAGTTGTCATAGCTAGGAATTATCCAGCTCTTAATGTAGCAGAGCATAAATGTATTCATAGCTGTCAGCATTAGAGGCCTCAATTTCGCCTGCAAAGTGACCCAATTAAAACAGACGATCTGCAGATTTTATAGACCTAAAGGCAGAGGCAGATCCCAGTGAACAGAGAATAGAAAATGACTTATTCATAAATGAGGGGCCTATTTCCACCTTTCTGAGCAACTGTAATAATTTGTTTAAACTAAGCTCCTTTGTTCTCTCGGTGTCCTCGGTACTTTGGTGAACGATAATGTGATGAGCTTCCATCCCCACATTAGCACGCTACACCTTAGACGCTACTTTTATATGCTGATAGCTCTACTCAAAGCATGGGATTATGTAAAGTAACAAACTGTGATCCCTTCCAGTAGAAATGTAAACAGAAATTTAATTCATCATTTTACTAATGGCAGTTTCCTGGAACATTCATCAGCCTCCTTTCCATCTTTCCCCCTAATAAATATGCTGTTTTGTTTTATGACCTCTCCTCTGAGTGTTCATATAAGAAGGGAGTTATTACGGTCCCCCGTTACTCAGAAACATAATGGAATGAAAGGCGCACTGGAGGTGACATCTTCCTGTCACACTGCCCGTCTCCTAGCTGGACTAATGCCAATTCTTTCTCCTGTTCTCAGCCCACGTCCTCACAGTCTGGCACTCTCTGTTTCCTTTCATCTTCTGAACAAATCCCACGTTCAGGTGGGCATGCTCTGAATTGTCAAAGCAGGACTCTCCAAATGCTGCCCTTGGTGGCAACATGAGAGGAATAGAGAAAATGGCAAGGCAAGGTCCTTGGCTTACACCACTGGGCAGCCAGGATGGACACCAGTGCCCATTAGCTTTGTCTGGACAGTCACTACATAATCATGTAAGCATAGATCTGTGTCCAAGGCTGATATTTACCCTGAAGCACAGTGAAGTTTAGTCTGGATTTCATGTTTTGATTTTTCTTTCTCTCAATCTGATATCGTTATGATGAGTGTGAATGTTCCAGTTGGGCAAGGCCACCAAAACAACAAAAATGTATTTTCTCTTGACTCTGGGGGTTAAGAGACCAAAGTAAAGGTATCTGCAGGGGTGGCTCCTTCTGGGGCTACTCTCCTGGAGATGGTCCACATATCTTGCAGATGGAGTCCCCCTAGGGTCTTTCTTTGCTGTGTGGCTATGTCCTCTTGGAGATGGGTCCACACATCCTGCAGACGGTGTCCTCCTAGGTCTTTCTCTGCTGTATGGTTGTGGCCTCTTGGAGATGGGTCCACACATCCTGCAGATGGCATCCTCCTAGGGTCTTTCTCTGCTGTATGGCTGTGTCCTCTTGCAGGTGGGTCCACACATCCTGCAGATGGCGTCCTCCTAGGGTCTTTCTCTGCTGTGTGGCTGTGTCCTCATCTCCTCTTCTCATAAGGACACCTGTCATGGGATCAGGACCCACCCTGGTGGTCTCATTTTAACTTAGTTAAAGGCCCTATCTGAAAACACAGTCACATCCAGATGTGTTGGGGGTTTGGGCTGCAGCCTGTGAATTGGGGGGGCATAATGGAGCCCTGACGATGGAGTCGGTGCTTGTGTTTCCAGATGGCCACAAAGGTAGGGGAGGGATACCTTTGAAAGGACAGGTAAGGTCTATAAACGATGGAGCAGGGTCAGATGCTGGACACTCTGCCATGCGTGTGATTTGATCGCCCCTGGCCACCACATTCTTGGAGATAAAGATAGCTTTAATAAAGATAAGTTTGATGAAGACTTTTCAACCTCCTAGCCAGCTAACAGGAGAAATATATTAGATTGACATGGGCAGCCTTTGAGGAGTTCAGAGATTTGAGATCTGTCATGTGTATAAATATATCATACTCCCAAGTAGCTGGGGCTATGCACCAGCCACAGTGCCAGCCTTTTTCTATTTTTAGTAGAGACACGGTCTTACTTTTGTTCAGGCTGGTCTTGAACTCCTCAGCTCAAGCCGTCCACATGCCTCAGCCTCCCAGAATGCTAGGAGTACAGGCATGAGTCACTGGGCCTGGCCATATATACTTTGTCAAATAGCAGCTCCAATTGCCTGGTAGCTGGTAAAAACTGTCAATCTGGAGGAAACCAAGAAAAGAGAGCTGAGTCTGGGGCTGCTACTGTGGGAGGCTGACTTCAAACCCCAGAGGCAGGCAGTGTCTTAGCTCATAGGTACCGTGGACTCACTTTTCCCCTGTGAGTTTAATGCTGATAGACATAGGCTCCATGACCTGGGCTGGGTCACAGAATCCAGTCTCTGGTTCTAGACATTGGGGGAGGGATCAGGGCTGGACACAGGCCCAGGTCGTGGGTTCTCACACTAAATCCAACCTGCTGCCCCAGCATCACCACAGAAAGAGAGGATGGTGGAGAGAGGTCAGAGTTTAACCTAAATCACCAGAATTTTGCCTTGAGATTGTTTGCCTTTAATTTTCAGTATTCAGATTCTTCTGGCACGAGTCTAGCAGGAGTGATTCTAACCTGGAGGAGAAGCAAACAACTCCACAGTGTGAGCGGAAGAAAAATGCCAGTGCTGAGGTGCCCAGCTTGTCCCCTGCCCCCAGCGGACATAGTAATGCGACACCAATTTTTCCTGGGAAGGTTTTTTCTGTCCTTTTTTTTAAGGGAATGACAAACACTATTTACTAAAGAGAGAAATAAAAAAGAAGAAACTCAAAGGAGTTTGTGTCCTTACCACGAAATAACAACACTATAGATCACGCTCACTGAAGGCCCCGCATCTTATAAGCACAGCACACGACACTAGCTCTGCTCTGGGTTATTACGTTTCATCACAGGGAACAGCAGAGTCTGAGTATATTCATGATTCATGCCTGCCTTGGCAGAACATAATGTATACTAATCAGATGGAGCCAGGGTACAATAGCACTCTAAATGCATTTGTCCACTTAATAGTTTGACTTAATCTGATATTTCCCTGGGTCACTGACCTTTTCATTGTAGGTAATGTACAGAGGAAAATGTATGGTGGGCTCCCTGACGAATCAGCAGAGGGCTTCCTAGTTACCAGGCAACGTGTTCCCAAGCTTTACCTCTGTATAATTTGGTCATCTCTTCCTCTTTCAGCAGATGGACTTAAGTGTAGCCCCATAAGCTTTTGAGTGTGTACCCACCTGCATGTGTGCACGCGCGTGTGTGTGTGTGTGTGTGTGTGTGTATTTGGGGGAGGGGAGTCATCCCAGGCACAGAGGAGCCCATTTATGGCTGCTTTTTATAAGCCTGAGGCAATAAGCTCACATAATAAACAGCCATGCCGGAGTTAATACTCAATAAACAGTATGGTTTATAAGCAATTAGGGACCCAAATCTCAAAATAAGACAGTTCAGCAAAATGTGAGTATCTACTCTAACAAGGCTTCGTAAGATATGTGGCTTGTTAAAAGTGTCATAATTCTCCTTTAAAAAGCAATTAACAGTTTGGTGTATTCTGTTCTGCCAGGCACAGAATATCTTAATCAAACACCAACACAGCCAAAAAGTCATTTCTCAGCTTTACGTAATGGACAGTTGAGCAGCCGGCAAGAGCTGCTGAAAATAAAAGGATGGATTGATGTTCTCTCTGGTGCGTTTATCAACCGAGAGTCCATTGAAGGCATCACGACGAGTCAGATAAATGTGGTTTTGTCAGGTTTTCAAAGAAAGCCAGCCAGCTGCTCCGCTCTGCTGTTGTCTTTGTGTTTCCTAGTAACTTTGTAGGTTAAAAAAAAAAAATCTGTTTTCTAGCTCCTTCTTTAAATTATGATGATTGGAGAAATAACACACATTTGCTCTGTCTTGTGGTTTGCGACAATAAACAGAGGTATCCAGTCCTTCTCTAAAGCTAGGGGAAGATCACTGCCTCCTGCTGGGATTGTCAGGAGGTATTTTACTACAGGAACCGGATAGTTGCTGATTTCCTTTACCTGAGGCTAATAAATCCTATTTTTAAATACACTTCCAAGTGATGTAAGCTTCTAACACTATGCACTGTGCTGCCCTCAGAGATTTACCACCCAGGACAGATTTATAATAAACTACACTTTTCCTTTCAAAGCACCTTGAAATGAGTCCCCAGTAGATCAACACCATAGATCTTCCAAAATTACTTATTTGACTCTCTTATCTATAAATTGAATAATTGTTTATTAAGAATGGAGAGAAACATGCAGGGAGGGAGAAAACTTTAACTTATGTTTAAAGTTTGTTTAAACTTTGGAAACACGTGTTTCCATTGTTTGGAAATGTCAAATGAAACACCAGATTTAAGACCTGATTTCCCTGTAGCTGTGTCGCCAGCTTCAGTAAGTTATCTGCAATTCAGGACTTGGTCTCTTTCTATTCAGCTTACTGTGTGGGTAGAATATAAATGTAATCATAGTTATAAGCATTAGAGACCCCAATTTCACCTGTCAAAGGACCAAATGGAAATAATTTCCAGGGTTTTCTCTCCAGTAACCTAAGATTCAGCAAATCATTGACCTCTGAAAGATTTCCATATTGTGTGTGTAGGTTTAGGTAAGAGAAATCAAACAAACCCAAAAAAACCCAATAATTAAGAAAGACAACAATTAAGATGAATGTCAACCTTCAGACTGAAAACCAAACTTCAAACAATCTAATTTTAGAAAAATTTCTAAGCGAAATTTTTGGCTATTAAATTAATTTCACTGAAGCCAGGATGGGAGCACACTCCCGAAAAAGCTGAGAAATTCTGTTCTAGGCTCGGCGCCCATGCTCAGTGGTTAGGGCACCAGCCACAGGCACCAGGGCTGGTGGGTTCGAATCTGGCCAGGGACTGCTAAAACCAACAATGACAACAACAACAAAAAACAGCTGAGTGCTTTGACAGGCACCTGTAGTCCCAGCTACTAGGAGGTTGAGGCAAGAGGATCTCTTAAGCCCAACAGTTTGAGGGTGCTGTGAGCTGTGACTCCACGGCACTCTACCAAGGGTGACATAGTGAGACTCTGTCTCAAAAAAAAAAAAATTCTGTTCTACTTGCTAGTGAGAGTATTTAAAAGGCCATAATCTCAACATGATGGCAACCTCCATCTAGAAAAATATAAGTAGTCCCCAAACCAGTGGAGGTTTGTACACTTTTCTGCTCCACGAGCATTTTAAAAAGTGGGTTGCGTGTTCCACGTACCCACTCTCCCATTCTGGAAGTGGAAGCTGGAGACCATCTCAGAGCCCTCTAACTCCCTAAGAAAAGGCCCATTTAGAATCTGAAGGATTTATATGAGAATGACGAATAAAGAAACCCTCTTTCTTTAGCAGAGTCTAGAGCAGTGATTTTCAGCTATTATGCTGTGGCTCAATGATGTGCTGTGAAAATTTTTAAAGATTATTATTATTGAAAGAAGTTCAAAACACAGCGAGTATATTCTTTTTTTTTTTTATCAACATAATTTAACTGTGCTGCAGAAGTTAAGCTATAGGTTCAAGTGTGCCGTGAGATAAAAAAAAAAGGTTGAAAAACACTGGCTTAGATGACTGGAGAGTCTGAAGGAAGATCTGGGGCTCTGGATTTCCAAAATTGCAAAATTCCACAGTTAAAAACAGATTGCTTCGGCAGTTCACTCTGGCCGGGGGAAGGCCACTAAGCCACAGCGTTGGGTGGTAATTAAGTAGATCAAGTCCTTTCTAAAGGACCAAGTAGACAGATTCTGAATGATCATTGATGAGAGGTGTAAAGAGAGTTGTCCGGAGTAGAGACGGTTCCCTCTGACCAAGTGAATTTCACTGGGCATCAGGAATCAGGTTCAATGGTACCTATGGGGGAGAAGTTAGCACTCCAGAAGGAAGCAGGGCAAAGCCACGCATGAACCACGCCCACTTGGCAGCTTCTCTGGGACTCATCTGCTGGCCAGGCACCCCTTTTCAGAAAGTGTGCAGTGCGGCTCCACTCTCCTCTCTGAATTGTTTTTTCTTTGTAGCTATTTTAGCAGTAGCAGCCCTGAACTCACATTTGGGTGAACAGCAGGATTTATCAAAGTGAGAAGCACAGTAAGTATTGACTGTGGCAATGCAGAGGTCAATATTTACCCCAAGGGATGATAAATCCTGATATTCACTGAAACACAAAGTCAATATTTTGAGGGTGGTGTTAGATGCATCCTAAATGTGCTCACCAAAAGTGGGGGGAAATAACATCTCTAACGAGGGTGCATTTCTTCAGCGCTGCCGTTCCCCATTCCCATTAACACTTTAGAGAGCAGGGGAGCTGAAAGTGTGGAGAAACAGCCTACTACTGTTTATTTTTGAAAAGACAGACATGCTGCTGCTCACCCCAAACGTTCTCCGTGCCCTGAAGGCGTCATCGGTGCCTCTCTCCCCATCTGCACAGCTGCTAACGGCAGAGACTGTCCCAGAGGAAAATTCTATAATGGGATCCTTTAGTGAGCAACTCTAGGACTGTACTGTCTCGAGCACTGTTGGAGAAACAGAGAAAGGAAAAACGGCACTTGGCGAAACTTCCCAGGCTGGATCTCTTCCCCTCGTTTTCTGCTCCCCAGACATGTAAGATGCTGGTTTGCTGACAGGCTGGGCACAGAGTTTTAGGCTTAGCATACGTAACTGCAAATCATGTCTGCAGATACCACACCTGTCTTATGAATAAAATAAAAACAGATATAAAAGCTTAATGAGCAAATTGTAGTTCAAGTGTTGACCAATGGATGAATGAGTGGATAAATGCAATGTGGTGCGTACAGTGTGGTGATGTTTATTGCAGCCCAATTCATAATTGCAAAGACCTTTTTAAAACACAAATCTGATTGCATTCATCTCATACTTAAAGCATTTCAGTGGCTCCCTGTTGCTTACAGCAAAAACTTCAGATGTAGCTTTAAAAGAATTCATAATCTGGCCCCTACCACCTTGCAGTCTCATCTCTTTCTGCTTTGCTCACCAATACCAACCACCTCAAGTTCCTTATACTTCCGTCACCAGGCAATATTGTCTTATATGTCAACATTTTAGCATATGCTGGTTTACCTGCACGGCCACTCATTGGACCATCCTTTTTATCTTACTGACTTCTTCTTACCCTTGAAAACTCAGCTTAGTCATCCACTTCTTGATGAAGTCTTCTCTAAAATCCTGTGATTATTCTATTTAGTGGTTGCCATATTTTTCTGTGAAGGTTTACATGTGTAACACTGTCAAAAATGACACTCCTGTGGCTCAGTCACAAAGTAGTGGAAACCATAGACAAACCATCCAGAAATAACGTAAAAGGAATTCCACTATCTACTTTAGTCTCTTCAGAGACTTGAAAGAGGATCCCCTCAAAATTCTCAGGTTAGTGGTAAGGGAAGATTCTTACTTCCTTTTCTCTTTCCTCCCCACTTGTCCTCTTCTTTCACGATCTCTGCATCTCTCACTTGCCAATCTCTCTCCTTTCTTCACCCCTCTAGGGAACTCTGCCCTCTACCCTTGGAATTCACTGACTGCTTTCTCCATTCTTCCCTCATCCCTGGCTTTATCTATAGATTGCTTTTACATTTTTAGCCAAACAGACTAAGTCTTCCTTTTCTTTTCTCTTCAGTCTTATCCTCTGATTCTGATTCTGTCCTCTTTGATTCTGTATCCCAAAATTATAGGAATTGGACTAGCAAAAATAAACTATCTTCAGAGGGTGGAGACAATTGGATTGACACGTACAGGGCCTTCTTTGACTGACAGGGGGAAGGGGACAATTTGGGCACACTCATTCCCATGTGTACAATGTTATTATATCACGTTTATTTGTAAACTTCCTACGAGTGACTACAAACTCCTTGGGGATTAACACATAGTAGACACTCCATAATTGTTCATTAAATTCATAGACAGAATTACCACCTCCTGGATGGAGGTGGTAACAAGTAAATCGACAAAGGACAGATTCCTGAATCTTGTTTTCCTTTTCATTTCTTCATCAGGTACATCTATCACAAACTAGGTACTTTTTAAAACCAACTTCCCCTCAAAAGAAAAAAGAATCACACACACAAAAAAATTTAGTTTTTGTGTGAGTAGTACTATTATACCTATCTTGAGTGTCCTGCTTGTACTTTTTATCACATCGTACCTTTGTCTAATTCTTAATAAACTGTTCACTTGTTTTAAAAAAGGTAATAAACAAAATAAAATGAAACAAATAAAATAAATAATAATTAAAAAACCCAGCTTCCCATGACATGAACCTAAAAGGCAAAAGTCTATTTCAAAAAGGTAAATGGTATTTATTTTTCCTGCAGCCTACACTGAGTATCCATGGGGGAGACAGACAACGGTAACACCCTCCTTTCATATAAGCTATCTAGAAACTTCCTCCTGCAGAGAGTCAGGTGGAGGCAAAGAACATCAAGCCCTCAATTCAATTATTTATTAGAATTGTTATACATTTCCACATCCAAGGAAGCATGCTTGTAACATCAAGGATGGTAGGTCACAGAAGAAAGACTGATATGTGTTATAATTCAGTGATTACAAGACAAAACACTGCCAAGTGAGGGAAGACAGGCAACAGTAAGTCAGTTCATGTACCACTGAAGTCCACAGCTCAAGGAAGTAAGGACTCTAAGCGATTTAAGCAAAATATCTACACTATAATAAAACAATTGTATTCATTAAAAATGTAACTCAGTATCTAGACCCACAACATCCAGTATGATAGCTCAGATCTACATGTGACCATTTAAACATAAAGTACAATTAAATTAAATTAAAAATTCAATTTATTAGTTGTAGTATCCACATTTCAAGGGCTTAGTAGCCACATGTGGGTGGTGGCTCCATATTGGACAGACAGCTCTAGAGCCTTTTCTTCATTGCAGAAGGTTAGGCTTGCTCTCGACCATACCAGGCACTTTACATAATTTGGTTCTTAAGGTAGCCCTACGAAGCGGGCACTAGTATAAGCCTCAGTTTCCAGAGGAGGACACTGAAATCAAGAGTGTAGGGAAGCTTGCCAAAACTCACAGAGTCTGAGAACGGCGGAAATGAGAGTGTAGTCTAGGTCTGCTCAAGGCTTGTTAGGCAAGGACAGTACGTCCATATCTTTCTGGAGCTATGACTGACATCAGGGCCTAGACTTACTTGGGCTTCAGAAGTTTAGAAAACTAGGCACATGGAGCTGGAGTTTCCAATGTAGTTACTACTGCTCATGTGTTTCAATGAAATCTATTTTTGAAATGATAGCATCTTTCTTAAAAATTTATTTTCTCCTTGTTAGGGCCAAGACCTCCTTGGCTCCAGTCCCTGTTTACCACATGCTAGCTATGGGACTTTTCATGCTAGCTAGCAAGAAAATTAATCTCTGCAAAATCTGAGATAATAGTAAAATCTCTTAAAAGTGAGATAATAATAGTATCTGCGTCATAGGAGTATTGTGAGGATTAAAGGAAATCATGCAAGTGAGGGGTCCAGCATCCATATATAACAGCTATTGTCCCAAGGCACCTTATTCCCACTAGATAGGTACACTATCTCTATGAAGAATCTCTAAAAGTAATAGCTGGATTTTAACTATTAAATCTAAATCAGAGATGATTAGAAGCTAGGACTTAGAGGCTATAGATCTGTAGTATTCTTCCTGTCCACTTACCACCTCATTTTCAAAAGCACATTTATGAAAGGCACATCACACTATCCTAGGCATTCTTCAATGTGAAATAGCTTGGTGATATATCCGCCACCTGAGAGAGTGGACTCCTGCGAGAGATGTGAGAGAGCCAAAGCATCCCCCAGACAAATTTCTAGGAAAAAAAGCATCTGCTGAGTCCAGAAACTTAGGATTCACAACAGAAAGAAAGACCTTGACTCCTCCAGCCTCAACATTCTCTCACCCTCCTCAGGCTTACTCTACACTGAATCATATTGGCTCTCCTTTCAGAGCCTCCAAGGACTCAAATTATTTCTTGCTACTAGGACTTCACTCACACACACAATGCACGCACACTCACATGCACACACACACACCCCATGCAGCCTAGCATATAATAGGCATTAAAACATTTTTCAATGAATAAGTGAATGGAGTTGTTATAATTTTACTAGAATAGGTTGTCAAGTCCCCTCTGTGATGTCCTAAGAGCTCTCTCCACAGCACAACTGAAAAATTACTGGATTAAAGATCCATGTATTACTTGGGGTTCTCCAGAGAGAGAGAACCAAAAGGACGTGTATAGATATACTGACAGATATATCTTATGAGAGATTTGTTTATGCATTTATGAAGGCTGAGAAGTCCCATTATCTGCCATTGGCAAGCTGGGGAACCATGGTTACCAATGCTGTAGTTTCAGTCCAAACCCAAAGGCTTGAGAACCAGGGAAGTCAATGGTGTGTAGTCTCAGTTCAACTCTAAAGGTCTAGGAACCAGGAGCTCCAGTGTTTAAGATCGGGAGAAGGTGTATGTCCAAGTTCAAACAGAAAGAAATGGTTAGATACATGGTTAGATATATTACCAATTTCAGATACTCTAAAAATGGTTAGAGTGCAATGATTAGATATACTAAAAACCATGATCCCTCTCTCTCTACATTTTTGTTCTATTCAGGCCCTCAGTGAATTGAATGATGTTTACCCACATTAGTGAGAGTGATCTCCTTTTCTTAGACTACTGATTCAAATGCTAATCTCTTTCTGAAACACCCTCATGGACACCCAGAAATAATGTATTACTATCTATCTGTGCATCCAGTAGCAAAGTAAAGTTAATACATGAAATTGACCATCACAATCCTTATTTTCCTTCCCATATCTACTAGACTATAGCATAACCTTATGATAGATTTTAATAATGGAAAAGGGAAAAGCAAAGTATTAATAATGGATCTCAGCAAAGAAATCAGCACATTTTAAGGGATGTCTCAGAGTTATTCTCATCCATTTCCATTTCTCCAAAAGGGAAAAAAGGGGAGAGAATATGACTGGCCACGAGAGGGGTGTAAGGGATACATGGTGACCCCAGGACCTGTCCTCCTTTCAGCTGGATCACTGGGATTCCTTCAAGTGACTTGCATTGTGTGAAGGTAGAAGATATGCTATGAGATATCCCTTGCTTGGTACTCTATGACTCATATCTAACTACGGCTGTGACCATGCCTCTGTTACTTGCTATCACATAACCAATCAGTACTTATAAGAAGAGCAAGAGAAAAGAATGATCGATGCGCAGATTTTTAAGGGATCAAACATAAGAGCATGCGATCCCAACCAACTTAACCCCATCCTGGAAATAATTCCCTCTCTGGTTTATAAAAACACAATGATGAGGAGATTATCCTCTAAAACAGTGCTTTTCAACCTTTTTTATTTGTTGGACCTATAGCTAAACTTCCAAGTCACACTTAAATTATGATGATGATCAAAAAAAAAAAAAAAAGAGTAAAAGAAAAGAATACACTTGCTGTTCTTTGAACTTCTTTAAGAAAAATAATTTAAATAATGATCTTTAAATTTTGTTGCAGCACACCTGAGATCCTCTCATGGCATGCCAGTATACCACGACACACTCAGTGATTTTCAATCACCGTTCTAAAGATGCCTCGATTCCACCAGATTGGTTACTGAGAAAATGAAGCCTGGGGAGAGGTTGTATGGAGAAAAAGAAAAGGCGTTTTCATTGACTGATTTAATAACTGAAAATCAAAAATTAAAAGTGGACAGGCAGGCATTATCTGCAGTTGGACCTTTTAAAACTATGAATGTTAGAAAGGGTAAATCGGATAGTTAGTGCAAGCTAGTGCCTTAAAGAATACCTTCGCATGAAGACATCTTTCTCCTGAAAATCTCTTGGGAATGGTGCCAAAAGTAAGTGCTCATGCTTTTTACAGCAATATTCTTGGCTGTCCTCAAGAGCATTTTATAAACTGCTTTAACTGTACTAGAAATCAGAAGAGTTACAAGTGGGATTCTGAGTGCAAGGCTTAGACATATTAAAAACCATGATCCTGCTATGAAAAGTTCTTACTTGTGAGTATGAACTGTCTACACTGCCATCTAGAAAATCAGGGACATCCCATGTCTCTTAATTCTTAAGTAGAAAAGTTCTGCAATAAAGCCTTATCTCCCTTAGCAGAATCCCTGGAAACTAGCAAAAATTCCGAATGGCTTGTTCTCTGAGCCACTGATAAAGTAGGTCACTGAACCAGAAGCAGAAAGTGAGTAACTGATGATAAATGGCTGGTTAACATAAATGGACTTTTGAGTTGAATGAAACTATCAGAACATTCCAGTGTTGTTTAGAGAACTATAAAAATGTGATTTTTCAAAGGAAATCTCCATAAATTTTCACCAAGGTTTCACCTACAGCTTCTAGATTTTCTAATGGTACTCACGAACTACCTCTCCTCTTGCATATATCAGTACAAGTTCAACTAATAAAAATAACACTACCTAGAGGACTTTGTTTACCTTTATAGAGTGTATATATATAATATATATTCCATCAGAAATATAATGGAGATTATATGTGTATATATAGTATACCCTGAATATTTCTGTTATTATACATCTTGGAATGTATACATAGCATATGTTAATTATAGGAATATAGAAATGTATTATGTAATGTATAGAAATACGGCATCTAGATCATGTGAGAACAGAAAGGGAGACACACACGTTATATGTGGCTTTTAAAGCACCAAATTTACCCCACTAGTTCTATTTTACTTAAGGTAACATATAATACGTAAATAATTATTATTTCTTGTGTTTAGCTAAATGTTAAGAACAGCATATTGTTATATTTTTGTGGAATGTAGCATTCATAAAGAAGATGAAATTACAATAATATCAAAGCTTACATAACTTCCACCCAAGTACATAAAAGGCCATTGCTGGTATCCAGTGGCCCATTCCTATTACCATAACCCTCTAGAGCAGAGGTTCTCAACCTTCCTAATGCATCAAGCCTTTAATACAGTTCCTCATGTTGTGGTAACTCCCAACCATAAAATTATTTTTGTTGCTACTTCATAACTGTAATTTTTGCTACTATTATGAATCGTAATGTAAGTATCTGATATTAGGTTACCCCTGTGAAAGGGTCGTTTGACTCTCAAAGGGGTCGCGACCCACAGGTTGAGAACCACTGTTCTAGAGGCCATCACTACCTTGAATTGCATGGACACAATTTCCTTGCCTTTATTATTATTATTTTTTTTTTTGAGATGGAGTCTCACTTTGTCACCCTCGGTAGAGTGCTGTGGTGTCACAGCTCACAGCAATCCCCAGATCTTGGGTTTAGGTGATCCTGAGTAGCTGGGACTACAGGCATCCGCCACAACATCCAGCTATTTTATGTTGCAGTTTGGCCGGGGCCAGGTTTGAACCCACTATCCTCAGTATAAGGGGCCAGCGCCCTACTCACTGAGCCACAGGCGCCGCCCTCCTTGCCTTTCTTTATGGATTCACCACATACATATGCAGTCTCAAATCTTTCAGTATAGTTTTCTCTGGTCTTGAATTCTCCATAAACAGAATCACTGTTTCTTTGATGTGTTGCTTGTTTTTAACTCAGCATAATAGTTATGAGATTCATTTATGCTATGTATGACCCCAATTCATTCATTTTTAAGATTGTATAATATTCTACAATTTCACCATACATTCTACTGATGGGCATTTGGTTTGTTTGGGGGAATGGAAATAATGCCCCCATGACTATAAGCATGCATTGATTTTGAGCACATACATAGGAGTAGATTTGCTAAGCCTTTGTTATACTTTATTTCCTACTTGGTCCTTTTACTTTGAAAGAAATTGTCTTCCAAAGTAGTCTTAACCATTTGCACTCTCACTAAAAGTGATCTTTCAGTTTGGTTTGGATTCAGGATTCCTCAGAGTCCAGCACACATGCCTAGCCTTCTAGATACCCAGGGATACATAAAGCCTTCAAAGTATATTGTTGATATATAGTTCCCAGAGCTTCCTTTTATGTTTTTGGCCATGTTTTTGTTTTCTCCAACTGGCATCAGAGCCTCATGTAGCTGTGCTGTTAAACAATTGCTACTGATTATTCATAACAAATGTCCTAGAAACAGGGATTTTACTCCAGGGTGAGCTCTGAGGTAGGCCAAATAATGACATTTGCTTAGAATTTTTGAATCTATCACAATGAATGATATTGTTTTGTACTTTTCCTTTTTTAAATATTTTTTCCCATCAATATCAGGATTATGCTCATCTCTTGAAACAAGTCACAGAATGTTCCCTCATTTTCTGTTCTCTAGAATTTTGTGCAAAACTGAAGTTATTTCTTGTCTGAATATTTAATAGAACTTACAAGTGAAGCCATGCAGGCCTAGAGTTTTTTGCAGGAATACTTCTGATTAGTGATTCAATTCAATTGTTATAGAACTACTAAGGTTTCTAACTCTTGTCAAATGAATGTTGGCATATTTTCTAGGAATTAATCCATTTTATTTAAATTTTTTAATTGACCAACACAATGTTGTTCATAATTATTTTTTATTATCTCTTTAAGATCTGAGGCATCTTTAGTGACATCATTTTTATTACTTACAATGGATATTTTACAGAACAGATATAAACAGACATATGATTTCTCTGTTAGTAGAAACCAAACGCTAACTGAAATTATTCTAAAGATATCTTACTTTTAAATTCTTGATAATTGTTCCCATTTTCAATGTTTTGTAGTTACTGAAATCTAAGTTTTTCTTCTCAACTAAGATACCAAATGGAAAATTTTAAGGAAATTTCTGTTAGTGTAAGATTTTTAAAAAATTATTTTTAATTCATCTTTATTTCTAACTTTCTTTCTTTCTTTCATTATTTTTGAGACAGAATCTCACTATGGTGCCCTCAGTAGCGTGCGGTGACATCACAGCTCACAGCAACCTCAAACTCTTGGGTATAAGCGATTCTCTTGCCTCAGCCTCCCAAGTAGCTGGGACTACAGGCGCCCACCACAGCATCTGGCTATTTTTTGGTTGCAGCCGTCATTGTTGTTTAGCTGGTCCACGCTGGATTCGAACCCGCAAACTTTGGAGTATGTGGCTGGTGCCATAACCACTGTGCTATGGCGTGAAGCCTTAGTTTATATTTCCCCAGTTATTGTTTTCTGTTCTATTTTCCCAGGCTTCTTTACAACCTTCCTTTACCACTACAAACCCTACATTCTAGCCAGATGTCTCTGGTACCAGTCCATAAACACACCACACTCTCTTCCAGCTCTGGTCTTTGTTTCTGCTACTCCCTCTATCTTACCTGTGGGGTTTTTCTATATTTATCTCCATCCACTGGAGTCCTAACCATCCTCACGTAGGCAACTTCTTCTCCAGAGATGAGAGAATTTCACTCTCCTCCCTATGCTCCCATCCTCCTCCCCAAAGGCACCCACGATGCAACATTCTCTCGGACATGACTTCAGGGAGTAAGAACTACACGGGGAGGCAGGCAGAATGAGAGGATCAAAAACAAACAGAAGCAACATGGACATTTGGGATATGTTTTGGTCTGTAACAGAACTATAGAAAAATTCCATCTTCCCCCAATTTTTATGCCTATGTGTTCTGCTCCAGGTATCTCAAACCAAACTCTCTTTGGGAGAGTACCACCTCCTTGTGCCACTGGCAGAAGGATTTGAAGGTACCAGTTATTCGTTTCTCATGCTACCTGAACATCTTGCTCTTTGAGAAAGTTTTGATGCACAAGCAATATCAACATCTGTTTCAAGGATCTCTGCTGGAATTGCAGCTTCACAAGCCAAATTGCCTATGCTTCCATCAAGGAAATGGCTATTTATTTTATGCAGCCATCTGGGCTCTAACTAGGATGTTTTGTCATTTGTGTTCTTGTTTTCTGGCTTTTTCTTTTAAAGATAAAATTTGATGCCTTCATAAGCTCTTTCTTCTGTCAATAGCATATACATATATAGATATATATAATCAAATGTATGAGTAAATTTTCTCTAAGTGGTTTACAATGTCACTGTGGTGATAAATATTTTGGCCTAGTATCCTCTTTCCTTCCCCTCCCCAACTGCATTTGGATCTGTAGCATTTACACTTTATTGAAAAACAAGCTAATAAACTCCACAGGGCCCATATGCAGTTGCCTGAAGACTTTTTGTGGGACTCTGCTTCCTTTGAAAAGAGGGAGGCTGTTTGGAAACTCAATATGGTACCAAATGGGATTCTCCCCTACCTTCCTATCTCCTGACAGCATACCAAAGAAATGGTTTATCTTATCACTTTCATAAACTCTAACGTATCAAACATTAGAAACTTCTCCGCAGCTTTTATGCTAACTTCTCTAGGGGAATATCACAAATGCCACGTGATCCAGAGTGTAAGTTCAGTGACTGCCAGGATGGGGATGTGGGGGAGGGTGATTGAAAAACAATACGACTTGTCTTTTACAATGCCATTTTCCCTTTTCCTTGAAGAAAATTTACTCAAAATTATAGATTTTATAAAATCTCCCCAAGTATTCCGATTTAGAAATAAAAGACATGAAACTCCCACTGGAAACAGGACTTATCTTCCTAGCAATCTCACTTACCTAGAAAGGGGTCGTAAAATAGGAGGAACATTGAAGGACCTGTGCGCAGACCAAACAAATGTTGCAGAGTTCACACCCCAAAGCATAGAGACTTTATTCATAGGCCTTACCCATTCTCTATTTACTCTTACATTACACACAATTATATCTGGTTTTCCAGCCCATTGCAGATTAGAATCAGCCAATTAGAATGGAGAGAGAAGCTGCCAAGGGAGAGTCAGAAATGCTATCAATAGAAAACACAAAAGTAAAAATTCACAGCAGTTCCAGGGCATTTAGAATTGGGTCAAAAGCTCTTTGCACTTGCATACCCATGAGAGCGTACTGTGTTACAACCCAGTGCAATCACTGATGTCGAGAACGATAACTTGGAGTCATCGAGAGAATGCTTTATGCTTAGGGTTCCCTCTGTAGAAAAGCAGAGAGTGTGTAATATATTTTAGGAAGAATTCCATCCAAATGATTAACATTTTAAAAGGTAAGGCTCAGCAATATAGAATGGTTTATTGAAACCTGGATTATTGGAGTCACTGTCTAACTGGTCTTCTGCCTCCTATCTCTCCATCCAACCCCCAACTACTCACTTCTATCAAGCCATCTTTTTGGCTACTGCAAAATTAATTTTCCTAAAGAAATAGCTCCGACCAAATTACTTGCACATTCAGGATTCTCCAGTGACTCCCCTGCATGTACCGATTAAACAAAATACTCAATTTATCATTCGATAACCTGCCACAGTGTGGCTCCATCTATTTTTCCAGCTTTATTTACTACTACTGCTCCCCAATACACTATTCTCCAGCCCAGTAGTTCTCAAAGTCTCTGGACCAGCATCATCTGAGTTCTTGCTAGAAATAAACATTAGTAGGGTCCACCAGGGATCTACTCAATCAGAAACTCTAGGGGTGGGGCCCAGCCATTTGGATCTTAGTAAACCTTTCATTCAATCTAATGCATGCTCAGGTTTGAGAACCACTGATCTAGTCATTCTCAACTGACCATTATATTATTATACTTTACCACTTCTGCATCTGTGGTTTGCTCATGATGTTTCCCTTATCTTGAATTCCCCTTGCCTTTCCCCCCTTATGAAATACTAAGTATTTTTCAAACATATCTCTAATGATATTTTTTTTTAATAATTTTATTGAATCATAATTATGCACATTGGTGCAATCACAGGGCACGATTCATATACATTCAGAAATATTTTGATCATACTGTTACAGATATCCTTCATGGCATTTCCTTGATCACTATATAAAGACA
>CAUYON010073030.1:0-13801 GCA_963573935.1 Arctocebus calabarensis | reverse complement strand
CGCCTATAATCCTAGCACTTGGGGAGGCCAAGGCAGGTGGATTGCCTGAGCTCACGAATTCAAGACCAGCCTGAGGAGGAGTGAGATCCTGTCTCTAAAAATAGCCAGGAGTTGTGGCAGGCACCTGTAGTCCCAGCTACTCAGGAGGCCGAGGCAAGAAGATCACTTGAGCCCAAGAGTTTGAGGTTGCTGTGAGCTATGACATCATAGAGCTCTACCAAGGGTGACAAAATGAGACACTGTCTCAAAAAAAAAAAAAAAACTCAAAAAGAAGGGATTGCTTTGTCAGAGGTCATATAAATTTAGTAGCAAAATCTGCCAGCTCTATTCTTCCCTCAGACCCAGTTCCCTATTGGCAATATCCCCAATATCCCCTCCCCTCCAGCCTCTCTTGATGTGTTCCGTCATGTATGCCGAGGCTAATTTACCTAATCCCCTCCTCAAACCTTACAGTAGATGTTTGGGGGGAGGTATGGATCCTGGCAGTTGGAAAATGAGGCTTTAGGAGAGATTGATCGGGGAATTGCAGGAAATAACTGTTCTTCCTTTTCTGAGGACACTTCCAAAAATGCTGTGGTTCTCCTGGATGTGCAGGTTGTGGGTGGGACCTGCACACAGCCACTGGTAGATGCTCTCAAAGCAGTTTAGAAGGAGGCCCTTGGGAGGCTAATACAAATGTAGCACAGGAGAGCCCCTGGCTGGAACCTTTCCTCTCACACCTTTGGGAAAGAATGCCAGATACATCGTGCAGCCTGGAGTGTGGTTTGACGTGACCACAGAGACAGGACAGTAAAAGGAACAGAGACTGTCCAGCTGCCACTTGCTTGGTAGTGCCCATGGGGTTAGGGGTCCTCGTGGATGCTGGGAGAGACAGAAGGAATCTGGGGTGCTCGGACGTCCCTGGTGCACGTGCAGCCAGCGGGGGGCCTGGGCTGCCCCCCGGTCAGTCCCGCGTAGCAGAAGCAGCAGGTGCCCACTGTTCCCTCCCCTCTGTGGGATGCTATCCTTTCTCTCCCCTATGTCAGGCTCATCCGTGATCTGCTGGGGCCGATGGCATGTGAGAGTAACACTAACAGGAGCTTTAAATGTGCTTGTGTCGTTTGGCATGGTCTCCTGAGCTTTCCCCTCGATGAAGCGGACTTGTCCGTATTGTCCACTAATCCCAGAATGAAGAGAAAGCATGGAACAGATACGGGCATGACCCACATTCCGAAGCCAACTCGCAGGTCTTTGAATGAGAAATAAATGTGATTGCACCTGAGATTTGGGGGTGGTTTGTTAAGCAGAGCAAATCCTACAATACCAGTTCTTTCCAGAGTGACAGAAAACACAAAACAGTGACCTAAAACAAACAGTTTTCATTCTCTCATGTTAAAAGTCCAGAGGTCTCGCACAGGGGATTGTCAAGACCTAGGATCCTTCCAACTTTTGGATTGGTGCCTCCAGGATGCTCAGGGTCCAATCATTACATCCACATTCCAGCCAATAGGAAGGAGACCCAAAGAGGAGAAAAGAACATGCTTTTAAGGAGACTTTGTAGAAGTTTCACATTAGGAGTATATTTCAAGATATTTAATGGTCAATATGGCATGGGGTTCAATTTATCAGAATGGATGCCAGCTATAAACAACAGGTACCTCTCTACCTGTGCAAGTGGGTTAACATCAGCCCTGATCACAACTTTCTACTTACAAATCCCATTGACCAGATCTCAGTTATATGACCACACCTAGCTGCAAAGGAGGCTGGGAAATGTTACCTTTACCTTTGTTCTAGACAGCCATGGATCCAAATACAAATTAGAGATTCTATTACTAAGGGAGAAGAGAAGGCACTTACAGTGGGACAGCTAGTGCTCCTGCTGTGTTATCACAAACCCTTAGCAGAGCTCTGGGTACAGATCCACAGGAATTTTTCAAATTTTATTTTTCATAAATCACTAGGCAGCAGAATCTGACTTGAAGTGCCTATTCCAGCGGTCCTCAAACTTTTTAAACAGGGAGCCAGTTCACTGTCCCTCAGACCGTTTGAGGGCTGGACTATAGTTTGAAAAAAAAAAAAAACTATGAACAAATTCCTATGCACACTGCACATATCTTATTTTGAAGTAAAAAAACAAAATGAGAACAAATACAAATACAGTATCTAAAATGAAAAAAATGGTGCCCCCTATCTGCAAAAAAACCCCTCCTAACTTCAGGAAAAAAAGGCCCCCATTAACCACAAAAAAAGGTCCTACTAACTGCAAAATTAAAATAGACCTCCTAACTTCACACACACAAAAATAAATCCTAACTTATTCTTACCTCTGTCTTCAGGCAGTAGCAGGCTCTGCACAGGCAAGCTTGTGACTCGTCCTATCAGAGTCTCAGTCTCATCTGAGACTGAGAGGAGGAGTTGAGAGATAGAGAGAAGAAGGGGAGTCGGAGAGTGCAACGCACATTCCACACATGCGGCCCGGATGAGTCAGCTGCTAAGCAGGACAGGCAGTGGTGGCAAAAACACCTGGCGGGCCGGATAAATGTCCTCAGCAGGCCATAGTTTGAGGACCCCTGGCTTATTCCATTAGGAGTGAACATTCATACCTTTGCTTCAGATTTATGTGCTTGATTATGGGGGTATATGTACATACAGGGTGATCATAAAGTTCGTGGGCAATTTGCAATTTGTACATTCATATGTATGTATGTTTGTATATATACAGTATTATCTTCATAAAAATCTAAAAACATCTGAAAATGGTATTATCGTGCATCCTAATTTTCTCAGGACACTCCTAGTTTACAACTGTAGTCCTGGTAAAATGATTGATAACTCCCAGCTACCACCCTTCACTTTCAAAATTTCCAAGTTTGGAGGATAAATTATATAGTCAACCCGTGGATAAAGGATTGTGAATCTGTATCAGGTAAGTTCTCAAATGGTGACAGTTATTATCATTCCCAGGTAGAGCTCCTGTAGCATCTATTTATATACAAAAATATGCTACCATGTTTTTCTTAAGTTCTTTGTGGCTCCACAGTACCCTCATTCCCCTTTTGGCTCCATTCTTATGAATCAGCTTCCAAGAGGCCAGCTTCATCCCAGCTGCCTGTCAGTGATCACAGGCTTGGGAGCAGTGAGCACTAAATCTTCTGAACCTTGACAAGCTTTCCTTCCTTTATTTACGCTGAATTTAAAAATAGGTCTGGAGATGGCTCTCTGCAGCTGAATTCCACATGCATGATCTCCCCTTTCCACAGCGGAGATGGAAGGAAAACAGCTGGCTGGAAAGGCCTTTTCTTCATTTGAGATTCTGCCTCCAACTTCCCCAGTCAGGACCTCAGCTCCTACATGACCAGAGCTAGTGTTGGTCTGAGCAGGGCCAGCTCCGAGCAACACTGCAGGAGTCCCCTTTCGGTCCCTTCCCCACTGCATTCCCTCCCCATACCCTCTCTACTTACCCTCTTCCTCTTTCCCATGGCAGAGCACAGCGTAATATTTTCCCAACTGGGCCCATCTTCACTTGCACCTAGGGTGTGTCTAAAAATCCCGATTGCTGATCTCGCTCCCCTCACCCCCAGTGACTGAGGAGTCTGGGGCAAGGAATAAGAATCTATATTTTTAATTGCCTCCCCTCTGGGGATTCTAAAGAGCAACCTAGTTGAAGAAACGCTGTTTTTTAGTGTATTGAGCAAGGGTTTGGGACAAGGACCAAGCTGAGGTCACTGTGGGCCATTAGTAAGCTTCTCTGAGTCTCAGTTTGCCTATCTGTAAAATGGGAAAATTGAATTAAATAATGTTTTTAAAGATCCTGGAACCATACCTGGGCAGATGATAATGACTCATTAAATATTCGTTCCCAAAAAGTAAGGTACAGTTGACTAAGAAGACAGCTGTGGGTTACTCTTTCAGAGAAATCAGCTTTTAAAGGCAGAGGGACAAGCCTTAAGACCAGGAGCTAGGCCTGGCGTGGTGGCCTTTGCCTATAATCCTAGCACTCTGGGAGGCCAAGGCAAGTGGTTTGCTTGAGCTCACGAGCTGGAGACCAGCCTGAGCAAAAGTGAGACCCCGTTTCTACTAAAAATAGAAAAACTGAGGCAAGGTTCAGCGCCTGCAACACAATGCTTACGGCACCAGACACATACACCAAGGCTGGTGGGTTTGAACCCAGCTCAGACAAGCTAAACAACAATGCAGACAAACTGCAAAAACAACAAAAAAACATTCCAGCAGTTGTGGTGGGCACCTGTAGTCCCAGCTACTTGGGAGGCTGAGGTAAGAGACTCACTTAAGCCCAAAAGTCTGAGGTTGCTGTGAGCTGTGATGCCACTGTACTTTATGGGCGACACAGTGAGACTCTGTGTCAAAAAAAAAAAAAAAAGAAAGAAAGAAAAAGAAAAACCGAGGCAAGAAGATCACTTGAGCCCAAGCATTGGGGGTTGCTGCATGCTATGATGCACAGCACTCTACCCAGCTTGAGACTCGAGCTCAAGAAAAAAAAACACCAAGAGCTAATTCTCCAGCATGGAACCTCGGGGAAAATATTTAGGAGGAAAAGGACAGGTCTTCCTAGACCCTGCAAATTGTACCTGCAGGATTTCCAATAGAGAATTTTAAAAGCCTTTATCCCTTCCTTTTTCTTCTTGCCAATAATCCTTTGCCTCCTCTTTTAAAAATCATATTGGGCTAACTCTATCACACCAAAACGTCAGTGTTAGTTTTAGCTTATATTTGGTAGAATGGCAGTGATGGAGGAGAGGTTTATTGGTGAGTATGTTTCTCTCGTCGTAATCATAGCATGTTCCTTATATGATATTTTCTCAGCTCCCAGTGGCTTAGGGCAGGGGTGCCAGGGTGCAGTAGTGAGCTGCAAGATCACTGATAGGCTTTGGTAGGCTTTAGTGGCAGCCACTGCTACGTGTCCTGCAAATTCATAGCTCTACAACTAGGGAGCGAAGCCTCAGGAGCAGGGGGTAGGGAGGATCTATCTTGTCATGGATGTTAAAACAGCTTCTCCAGACACTTAGTGACAATGAAAGTGGTTTTATCTCCCATGGTGTGCAGCAGGTAGCAGGCAGTCAACAAATATTTATCAGTTGCCTAATTCTGTATTTTGTTCACCCAATTTCCCTAAAATCTTTAGGAGTCTAGTTCTTGGTTCTGAGAGAGGATTGAAAGGGGAGAGGTGAACTATGGGATTAGGTGATTTTTATAGTTTGACTTCTATATTTCTGCTATATTGTGTGGCAATATGGCTTAATGAGAGAGGATGGTCTTTGACGTTTGGCACACTGGTTTCAAGTCTGGCTTCCACTAGGCTATTAATGAAAATGAACTGTCAGTGGTGTAACACAGTGAATGATTATTTCATCCAAGTCATAGTCCAGTGCGGTCGCAGAGGGTGGGCGAAGAGTGCTCTGTTCCACATAGTCATTCAGGGACCCAGGCTCCTCCTATCTTCATCACAGGGCTTCACGCTGCCCTGGGTCATCCAGATTGTGACATAGAAAGAGGAAATGGAGGACCATCTGCAAGGTCTTTATGGTCCGGGCCTAAAGAGAACAAAAATCACTTCCGTCCCCATTTCATTAACCTGCCTAACTGCAGCAAGAAGACTGGGAAATGTAGTTTAGCATGTGCCTAGAAAGAAAAGAAGATAATGGGTGGGCACGGCGGCCCACACCTGTCATCCTAACACTCTGGGAGGCTGAGGCAGGTGGATTGCCTGAGCTCAGGAGTTTGAGACCAGCCTGAGCAAGAGTGAGACCTGTCTTTCCTAAAAATAGAACAAACTTAGCTGCGTGTTGTGGCAGGCACCTGTAGTCCTAGCTACTTCAGAGGCTGAGGCAAAAGGATTGCTTAAGCCCAATAGACTGAGGTTTCTGTGAGCTGTGATGATGCCATGGCACTCTCCCCACGGTGACAGAGTAAGACTGTTTCAAAAAAAGAAAAAAAGAAAGAAAAGAAGAGAAGAAAATGGATGCTAATGAGCATTAGAAGGTTCTGCCACAAACATTCATGAGCTCTGTGACCTTGGGCAAATGACTGTAACTCTCTTAGCCTTAGTTTCCTCATGTCTACAATAGGAGTAACAAATGTCTACTGGTACTATTGTAAGACTTGGAGGAGATAATATACATAACACATTTGATACCCAGTGAAAGGGCGGCCCTTGACTGGCAGAAATCTCACAGACCACCAAGGCTTGTACAAAAGGTCTTTATTGGCAGGGGATGCTACTGAGCAGCATTAAGGAAGAGGGAAAAGAGAGAGAGAGAGAGAGGGAAAAGAGGGGGAGAAAGGGAGACAGAGGAGAGAGAAGGGAGAGAGAGAAGAGCCAAAAGACAAGCACATCCTTATATAGGGTCAGTTACGGGAGGTGACGGGAAGGGAGATTAGCCAATAAGGACTTACTGCTCTGGCAGGAAGAGCCGTGAGGGGCAGGCCATAAGTTTGAAGTTTTCAGTGGGTAATTGGGACAGGGAGATGAAGTAAGTTTTGCAATTACCTAACACCCAGCATGCCCTGCCCATTTTAAATACACTGATGAATACTTTTTCCTTCTTCTGGGCAACCCCAAATACCCTCTAATTGAAAGCTGGCCTTGGCAGACTTTTGTCTGGTTAGTAGAACCAGATTAGCACACTCTGCTCCTGTCTCTTGGGAGTGGAGGATTTAGTCTGAGTGACCTCTTCTCAGGGAAGGAGCGAAGTGGTTCCTGAATGGTGGGGGAGTTTATCTCAACGTTTGTTCACAGTATGTGCTATGATTTTGTTAGAGGGTTTATTACCTTAATACCCAGGAAAATATATTCTCTAGCTACCTGGAAGAAAGTACCAGAATAAAATTACTTTCATGGCAAATCTAAGCATTTCTGTCAATAGAAGCAAAAAATATTCTGATGAAACCAGTAGACTGTTAGAGAAATTTTGGAAGACTTTCTCCATCTCTTGAAATCTTAAGAAAAGGTCAGTTTCTAGCTTTGGGGATTATTTAGCATATCCCTATTTAGGGTCAGAAGAAGGAGCTATGGCTTCTGGGGCCACCTTCCTCTCTTCTGTCTTTTATTAGAGTAGTCCTTTTCTTGTTCCAGGAAATGAGGTACCTAAGCCTTTAAGTCTGAGTTGACTTGCCCCTGATTTTTTCTTTCTTTCTTTCTTTTTTTTTTTTTGTAGAGATAGTCTCATTTTATCGCCCTCAGTAGAGTGCCGTGGCGTCACACAGCTCACAGCCACCTCCAACTCCTGGGCTTAGGCGATTCTGTTGCCTCAGCCTCCGGAATAAGCATCCGCCACAATGCCTGGCTATTTTTCTGTTTTGCAGTTCGGCTGAGGCCAGGTTTGAACCCACCACCTTCGGTATATGGGGCCGGTGCCCTCCTCGCTGAGCCAGGAGAGAGAGTCCTCTTTTTTTTTTGAGAGAGAGAGAGAGAGCCTTACTATCTCAGTGGAGTGCTGTAGCATCACAGCTCACAGCAACCTCCAACTCTTGTGCTTAAGCTATTCTCTTGCCTCAGCCTCCCAAGTAGGTGGGACTACAGGCACCCAACACAACACCCGGCTATTTTTTTGTTATAGTTGTCATTGTTGTTTAGCAGGCCCGGGCCAGGTTTGAACTTGCCAGTGCCAGGTGTATGTGGCCAGCGCTCTAACCACTGAGCTACGGGCACCAAACCCCTGAGCTATCTTCTAAGGCCCCGTTTATAGAAACAGCCAGGCTGCTTAACCCCTCCCCCACCCCCCCTGAGTCCAGAACATTCTGTTACTTGATTAGCCAATCCCAAGTACAGGAGGGTCAGTGTGGGAGAGTCAAGGGTAGAGGAGAATAGTGAAGTGTCGTCATGGGAAGTGAGATATAAATAAAATTGCCCCCATTTCCAAAGAGGCAGTAATGCCCAGATGCTCTGCCCTCCAGGGTACATACTGTCTGTGGTTTTGCCAGGGCACGTTGCTAAATCAGAGCTCAGAGTGAAGAGAGGAGAAAGGAGGGGAAAGCTTGGAGTCCAGATGCTTTTTCTTCCTCTGACTTCTGTTGGGTGGCTTGAAATGTCCATGGACACAGACTACATGCTTCTTCCTCTGACTGACTTCCAGCCACATCCGTTCCCAACTCCCAACTGAAAGCCTTTATTTTTACAATTCTCTGGGAAGTAGATTCCAAATTTTCCCTAAGGCTTCTCATCAGGGGTGGCTCTGATTTCCAGTAAATCCAGGGTTACATGGTTTTCTCTGTTCATTTGCATTCAGTTTGCATACATTATCATGCCACCAAGTTCTGGACTCTGAGTCAAAGCAAGACAAGGAATGAATGCAAATTGGCTCCAGCTTTTGTGCCCCTGGGAAGTGGCAGAGGAAGGTAGCCTCTGCCTAAGAGAGTCACGGCCGTGAGTTGTACAGGCAAGGATCCCTTTGTCACCTTGGCCTGGAGATCCTTTCCTCAGACCCGCTGAGAAACCTGCCAGGGGGTTCTCTGGTGTCTGGACTCTAAAGCTCCGTGGGTTGGTGTCTAGGAGAGGGGATTAGAGTCACGTGGTGGGTGTGGAAGTTTTGTTTGGTGGGGCAAGAGTTGGGGTGAGGAGAGAGCCCCAGATCTGAGTAAAGGAGGAATGGAGCCTGCTGGGGACAGGGGTGGGAGTAGGTGTATAAGGAAGGGGACACAGTCTGACTTGAGGTTGAGATAGCCCATGAGGAGGGAGGCCTGGAGTGGGAAAAGGAGAGAGAGAAGAGAGGTACAAAGGCAAGAGTGGATGGGTAAGTAGAGGAAAGTTGGTGGACAAGCACTGCATGGTTGACAAAGCAGAGTGAATGTAGTCATCTAGGAAGCTGGTGATCAGAGACAGTGTGGCCAGACGGCTTCCCCAGGAGCAATTCCTGTGCTCTCTTGCCAGGCAAGTGCTAAACTGAAGTTTCTTGCTTATACCTGGAAAGTCATCCTTAGGCCTATCCTGGGATTGTTTGAGGAGTCACCAAGATCCTGCCAGTATAAGTCACAGATTTTAAAGTAACTCTAAGTGAAACAGCTGACAGCAAGATGGGAAACTGGGCTGTTTTTCTAGAAGGAACAAGCTGCCCTGCCCACACATTCTCCCCATGGCCAAGATACTCCTGTGCCTGAGTGAAAAGCAATGCCTATGGCAGAAATAGAGTGGCCCCCCAGCCGGGGAGAGGGGGTGCCTGGTATGGTACTCAGGGCTCTAAACCATGGTACTCGCTGACTTGCGAGAATGTATGTCAGAAACTTTCTAAAGCCATGCCCTCCACTCAACCCGGGGCTGGGTCCAGGGTGGGGGCTCCTAGGTCAGCCCCTTGGGATTTAATTCTGGCTCCAGCACGGGAGGCTTTGGGTTGGCTCTTCTAACTCATCTATGCCTCAGTTTCCCCATCTGTAAAATTGTGGCAATAATGCCTACTTCACAGAGTTGTGGAGAAAGAACTAAACATGATAATCCCAGTAGAGTTCTTAGAGAAGCAGCTGGCAGAGAGGAAGCACTCCATACCACTATTATTACACGCCACAGCCCCAGAGGAGAGGCAATAGAAAGATGCAGAGCTTGGCGGGAACACGGGATGGGCTCCGAGTTTCCTGGCTCTGTGCCCAGTGTGTCAGCTGCTCTTAGAGTTTCAACTCAAGTTGCTACAGTCATAGTAGCAGGCTGTGTGGACAAGGGCCAAGCACGGTTCTCTGGCCAACCACAGGTTGGGAAATCACCCTATTAGCTAATGATATTTCTTCTGGTTTAATGATTTTACTTCCCTTTTAACGTTTTCCTTTCCTTCTCCCCCACCTCCTGGGCAGGCGTATAAGGAAAAGAGATTCTGCCTTTCTGTGTTTGATGGGAAGGAACACGCAGGCTGGGGGGAGTGACCCCCACAAGAAAACCAGGAGACCCTCCGTGTCTTATTTCTACCTCTCCCCATAGAGGGCCCCTGGGCAGGGTCTGTTGGCTGTGAACAAGAGAGACTAAAACTCTTTAGCTGTGTCTCTCCCTATCCTAAGCCTTCTAGTTATAGCTAATGGAGATCTCTGGCCAGCAGGAGGGGACATGCAGGAGGATGGAGTGCCTTGGCCACAGTTGTGTTTGGACGAATGACTATAAAGAAGGTCTTTATAGCAAATATTTACAGAGCCACTAGTATGTGCGAAACTGTGCTGTACCAGGATACCCAGAAACAGTAAGACACAGCCGTGCCCCTAAAGGAGGGTATAGGTTATACCAATTAAAATAATTATTTCAGGCTCGGCGCCTGTGGCTCAACAGGCTAAGGCGCCAGCCACGTACACCTGAGCTGGCGGGTTCCAATCCAGCCGGGCCCGCCAAACAACAATGACGGCTGCAACCAAAAAAAAATGGCTGGGAGTTGTGGCGGGCGCCTGTAGTCCCAGCTACTTGGGAGGCAGAGGCAGGAGACTCGCTTGAGCCCAGGAATTGGAGGTTGCTATGAGCTGTGATGCCACGGCACTCTATCCAGGGTGACAGCTTGAGGCTCTGTCTCAAAACAAAATTAAAAAAATAAAAAAATAATAATTATTTCAGTCTCTTCTTATCTGCAGAGCCCTCCACTGAGACCATTTCTCCCCCATTACCCCCAGTTCAGTACTTGTTCTCAAGCCTACATCAGCAGAAATAAGAACAAGCAGTTTTAGAGAAGAAGGAAGGGGAAATTTATCACTTTGGTGGCACAGAAGGAAAAATGGCAGACTGTCTCAAAATACCAATTTTTCCTGAACAAAAGAAGAAACACAGAGCTTTTAAAAGGAATGACCTGTTATCATTCAACTACAGTTAATGATTCTTATCTTCCCATCGCAGTCCTATTTCTGCTGAGGACTAGCCCTTGACCTTCTGCCCTCTTGAAAGGCCTCCACACCTCCATCAGCCTGCCTCCAGGCCCATCTTCTAGGGTGCAAAGAAGAAAAAACATTAGGGACCCCCTGCCAGAGGGAGGGATGCAGGTCTCAGTTTCCAAAAAATATGTGTATTTTTTTGAGACAGAGTCTCATATGTTGCCCTGGGTAGAGTGCCATGGCATCACAGCTCACAGCACCCTTCAACTCTTGGGCTTAAGCGATTTTCTTGCCTCAGCCTCTCAAATAGCTGGGACTACAGGTGCCTGCCACAATGTCTAGCTTTTTTTTGGTTGTAGTTGTCATTGTTTGGCAGGCCCAGTCTGTGTTTGAATGTGTATGTGGCCAGCACTCTAACAGCTGAGCTATGGGTGCAGAGCCCCAAAAAGAATTTTTAGTGCTGGCCCCATATACCAGAGGTGGTGGGTTGAAACCCGGCCCTGGCCAAAAACTGCAAAAAAAAAAGAATTTTTAAAAAGACAAAAACATTTTTGCAGTTTTTTTCAGACCATTTCTTCTGTTACTCCTGCCCCAGGCAGGCAGAAGCCTTGGGACTCTCACTGTGCCCTCAAGGTGTTATCTCCGACCTGCACACCCAGGTGGCGCTCTTAGTTTATCACCAGTTTGCAGAGCTGCTGTCTTGTGGCTGAAAGCAATGAGCTAGTGGATTAAAAAAAGCTCTGAGAGGCTTCTCAGCATTTCATTCTCTAAGTCACTAACCATTAGATCCCAGAGCAATGTGCCAACCCCCTGATTTGGCTCCAGCCTGGTTCTTGCCCTCAAGTTCCCATTGTTGATGCTGTGGAATGGTTGGTGGTGCTGCTTGGGATCCCCCTGAACCTGCCTCTGCCACTTTGGGCCATAGCTTCTGCCTGCTTGGAGTTGTCAGAGGAAACAGACTTTAACAGAACAGAGTTGCTGTCTCTTGGGCCTACACACAGACAGACTTGTGTTTTCTTGGCCTATATATCCCCAGATTTATCTTCCACCAAACTTGAGTAGTCATCAGCTAAATTCACCATCCTTGGATGCCCGGGAAATTTCAAAACTAGTCTGTGGGTTGCCAGTTGCTATTAGAGTTTGGAGAATCCTTGTACTTCAGGATTAGAAAGGAATAGCATCTGCATCTGGGGTACATGAGGTGGTTGCCGGGGCTGGTTGCACTGATCCCCACTTGCTTCATTCACAACACCCTTTCCCCAGCCCTTGTCTGTCTCTGAAGGCTGGAACCACGGGCTAGAGCTGGTCTTAACCTCTCTGGGCACGGAGGCCTGTCATCATTGGTTTTGCTCCTTGATCAAGAGGACTAAGGACACCAAAATGGTGAGGCAATACACGTGAAACAGAAACAAGTAGCTTTAGTTCCAGGCAGTTGAAAATGGAAAGGAAGCTGTTGACATTCTCTGAGACCACACGTATAGACCATATTTTATGCTGTGCTGGCCATAACTCTGTCACTTACTTGAAGTAGGACTTTGGGAAAGTCCCTTCTGTAGGCCTCAACTTCCTCATATGTAAAGTACATCTGGGATTAGTCAAGAAAGACCCTTCCAGGCCTGACATGCTACGGTATCCCAATATCTGTTATCCAGAGATCAAAGATTTCGAAGATATGTGGGGAGGGATGGGGAAAGGGGACAAAGAAAATGTCCTTGTGAGTTTAGTTAACTAAAAGAGTGGGGAAAAGAGATGGGCATAAGAAAGTAAGAGAGAGAGTGGAAAACACAAAAGACAGAAATAGCCACAGTGGCTCCGCGCTGCTCAGGTACATCCTGGCCAGGTTTACTTTGCTAGGGATGGGGTCAGTAGAGGTGGTGTTGCAAATTATATTTTCTAAAGAGAGTCACAATATTACCATCTGATTTTTTTTTACCATTACCATCTTTTTTTTTTTTGAGACAATGTCTCATTCGGTCACCCTGCATAGAGTGTTGTGGTGTCATTGTCACTCACAGCAACTTCCAACTGCTGGGCTCAAGCCATTCTCCTGCCTCAGCTTCCTGAGTAAGTGGGACTACAGGTACCTGCCAAAATGCCTGGCTCATTTTTCTATTTTCAGTAGAGACAGGGTCTCGCTTTTGCTCAGGCTAGTCTCAACTCTTGAGCTCAAGCAATCCACTTGCCTTGAACTCCCAGAGTGCTGGGATTATAGGCATGAAGTTGACAGGCTCTTTTACAATATGACCTGGCCCATTTCCCTATCAAGAAGAGTGCAGTTTACTTCCTCTTTCTTTAAATCTGAGCTGGTCTTATAACTTGCCATAACAAACAAAATGTAATGAAACTTACTCCAAGTGGCTTCGGAGGCTCAGTTAGAAGCAGCTTTTACTCAGTTACCTTGGGACATTTATTTTGAAGGAAGCTGATCTGATTACTTGTGCTGGAGGAGCCACAGATAGGCATTCCTGTTGACAATCCCACCTGAGCCCTGCCTTCTAGCCAATTCTTTTAAGGCACCAGACATGTAAGGAAGCTATCTTGGGCCCTCCAAATAAGCCCATGCTCCAGCTAAGTATTGCTGGTCAACTTCACTTTATGCCACCAGGAGCAGAAGAATCACCCAGCTGCACCCTGCCCAAATTCCTGTTGTAGAAGAATTTACAAGATATAAGAAAATGATTGTTGTTTTAAGTCACAAAGGCATGGAGTAGTTCATCATAAAATAAAATGCATGAGAACTGGCTCAGTGCCTGTGGCTCAGCGGGCTAAGGTGCCAGCCACGTACACCTCAGCTGGCGGGTTCGAATCCAGCCCGGGCCCGCCAAACGACAATGACGGCTGCAACCAAAAAAAAAAAATGGCCGGGCATTGTGGCGGGCGCCTGTAGTCCCAGCTACTTGGGAGGCTGAGGCAAGAGACTCACTTGAGCCCAGGAATTGGAGGTTGCTGTGAGCTGTGATGCCACAGCACTCTATCTAGGGTGACAGCTTGAGGGTCTGTCTCAAAAAAAAAAAAAAAAAAAGTGCCCCCTGCA
>CAUYON010073027.1:0-12883 GCA_963573935.1 Arctocebus calabarensis | reverse complement strand
ATCCAACCCAGGCCCACCAAACAATGACGGCTGCAACCAAAAAATGGCCGGGTGTTGTGGTGGACGCCTGTAGTCCCAGCTACTTGGGAAGCAGAGGCAGGAGACTCGCTTGAGCCCAGGAATTGGAGGTTGCTGTGAGCTGTGATGCCATAGCACTCTATCCAGGGTGACAGCTTGAGGCTCTGTCTCCAAAACAAAGAAAGAAAATACCACTATATAATATGAAAATGCTCAAGAAATATCACTTTATACCCACTAGAATGGCTAACTATCAAAAAATAAGGAAATAGGTAATCATAAAAGGGATGTAAGAATTTACCACAATTAAAAAAAATAATTTCTTAACAAAATGGCACTGAGGACTACAAATTAAATCCTATATAGTTTTGCATTATTGCTAAATTTTCTGTATTAATTGTATTACGGTTATGTAAAAGAATGGCCATGTCCTGAGGAAATGCATACTGACATATTTAGGTGTGAAGTGTCAGGATATATCAAATGCTTTAAACACCAAAATGTCCCATGTGTGCATGTACATAAAAATAGAAAACAAAAAAAAAGCAATTGTGACAAAATGTTAGCAACTGGCAAATCCAAAACATTTTTGTTTCTTCTCTCAAAATAAATAAATAAATAAAAAGCCATATCTAAGCATATAGGTGAAGTTTGGAAGGGAAAATGAAGACAGTGTTATGTGATAAGGCAGAGCCATAATAGGTAAAGTTTTTCTTTCCTTGTAATATCTGTTCATTTGAAAGTTCACACAAATGGGGCGGCGCCTGTGGCTCAGTGAGTAGGGTGCCGGCCCCATATACCGAGGGTTGCGAGTTCAAACACGGCCTCAGCCAAACTGCAACAACAACAAAAAAGAAAGTTCACACAATTAAAAAGAAGGAAGTGTTTACCTCTCGACCCAGGGGGGTTCCTCCGGGCGTGCTTGCTGTTACAGATGTCCTGGATGTTCTGGACCACGTCCGGACTCAGCCCATGCTCCCTCATGGTGGCCAGCACCTTTCTGTCCATCAGGTTATGGGACCTGAGACAGTTGGGGTAACTACAGTTCCCTCGGGTGAAGTGGTCACAGATGTGGAGTCTGTCACACTGCGGTTGCTGACTGCAAATCTGCTTGCGACCCTCTCCCTTGTAACTTTTGCATATCTGCAGAAGGGAGAAATAATAACCAGAGACTATACACCTTCCTGTATCTGCCAAATGCTCATTACGGCAAGTTCAAGGGCACACAAATTCCTGAAGCATGCAGAGGTACACCAAAGGAAAAGGAATACACATAGATTCCACAATCTTGGATGAGTTGCATTCGATGGGTGATTTCTTTGAGCCAGAAGAGGCCTGCAGACTAACCAAAAGATAGTGAAGAATTTGATGACTCTTGGAAGACTCAAAATAAGCTGTCCTCCCCACAGCTGTTTCTCTACAGAAATTACCAAAGCCCCTCTTTCCCTCCTCACCCCTTTTGATAAAGTCCAGATTACCCAAACAATGGCTGCTAACCTGCAGGGATAATTCCTCCCTCCGTGGAGAGCCCTTCTTGACCAACTATTCTTGAAACTAGCTGAAGTCTTCACCCCTCCTGCTAAAGCCCCATGAAAAGATCGCACCAGTTAAAATGCTCCTTTAGAGACTTTTCTTGCCCAGCATTTTTGAGCAGAAACTCATGCCAACGATACTAACTTAAGCTGACTACAGAAACCAGCTCCTCAGGCCTTTACACATTGCTGACTCCTGAGCTAGAGGATCACGTGATAGAGAAATAAAATTAAATTGGGGGGAATCTCTGTCACGACAGCTTAGCATCCTCTTCCCTGTCATCTTCCAAACTTCAATTCACAGCTCACCTCTTCCGAGAAGCCACCCGGATATAAAGTATCAATTAGCCCTCCTCCTACCAGGATAAAAAGTATCAATTAGCCCTCCTCCTATTAGGTCTTCAGCCCACACTTGCTCACACAGGCTTCCGTAGCAGCCTGGTGGAGACATTCCAGACTCAAATTAATGCAAAACTTCACACAGGAGAGAAAGTGTCGGGCTCTCTTAGGTCACTCAGCAATAGCCCCGCCTGCCACCTGCCCAGCTGATGCCGACTTTGAGTCTTTCCCACCCCTAAGCGAGCACATCCGTACCACCACACTGCTGATGGTATTTTCTCCCTGCTTCTTTTTTGCTTTCTTTCTTTCTTTTTTTTTTTCAATCCCTTTGGCTGGGGCCGGGTTTGAACCCACCATCCTCAGTATATGGAGCCGGTGCCCTACCCACTGAGCCACAGGCGCTGCCCCTTTTTTGTTCTTTTTTTTGAGACAGAGTCTCACTATGTCACCGCCCTCAGTAGAGTGCTGTGACATCACAGCTCACAGCAACCTCAAACTCTTGGACTCAAGTGATTCTCTTGTCTCAGCCTCCCAAGTAGCTGGGACTACAGGCGCCCGCCACAACGCCCAGCTATTTTTTTGTTGCTGTTGTCATTGGTGTTAAGCAGGCCCAGGCCAGATTCACACCCACCAGCCTCAGTATATGTGGGTTGAGCTACAGGCACCAAGCCCTCCTTGCTTTTTTTTTTTTTTTTTGAGTGAGTCTCACTATCTCACCCTGGGTAGAGTGCCGTGGCATCATAGCTCACAGCAACCGCAAACTCTTGGACTTAAGTGATTCTTTTGCCTCAGCCTCCCAAGTAGCTGGAACTACAGAGGCCAGCCACAGCACCAGCTATTCTTTGGTTGTACTTGTCATTGTTGTTTGGCAGGCCTGGGCTGGATTTGAACCCGCCAGCTCTGGTGTATGTGACTGGCACCCTTAGCCGCTGAGCTACGCACCAAGCCACCCTCCTGCTTCTTAAATGAAGGAATCATAACTTACCTCAGGCATAAAGAAAGGATCACTTTGGAGGAGGAGCACTGCTAATTCCTCTTGGTTAAGGCCAGAGAGCTCATGCAATTTCAGGATTCTAAAGTTCTCTTCAGAGAGAACCTCATGAGAATATTTGCATAAATTCCTGGAAGAAAACATGACAATTGTCAGTGTTTCCACTTTATAGAAGTAAAGAAAAAGAAAATCATCCACAAAACGTTTAGTCGACAAAGAATGGTGTCCGCAGGCTGGCCGATGGCTCATGCCTATAACCCTAGCACTCTGCGAGGTAGAGGCAGGAGGATTGCTTGAAATCAGGAGTTTGAGACTAGCCTGAGCAAGACCAAGATCCCGTCTCTACTAAAAATAGAAAAATTAGCCAAGTGCCTGGTGGGTGCCTGTAGTCCCAGCTACTTGGGAGGCTGAGGCAGGATCGCTTGAGCCCAGGAGTTTGAGGTTGCTGTGAGCTGTGATGCCAAGGCACTCTAGATTGGGAAAGAGTGTCACTCAGTCTCAAAAAAAAAAAAAACAAAAAAAAAATCATGTCTTTACCCTAACACAGGTTGGTTATGCTAGAGAATAACTTTTTTTTGTTTGTTTTGTTTTATTTATTTTATTTTATTTATTTATTTATTTATTTTTTGTGATTTATGGTCTGTGGGTTTTTTTAATAAAATAAATTTATGAAACAGTCACATGAGGTTATAGTTGTCGTGTATTTCTTCACAAATTATACAGATATATATACACATAACTGACTTTAAATTATTACAGTACTTCTTTAAACAGTATCTCCCCTGGTAAACTTTAAGTTACTATTATTTTTTCTTTTTCTTGGAGATAGAGTCTCACTCTGTCATCCTGGGTCAAGTGTCATCGTATCTTACCTCACAGCAACCTCAAATGCTTGGGCTCAAAGAGATCCTCCTGCCTCAGCCTCCTGAGTAGCTGGGACAACAGCGCCTGCCACTACGCCTGGCTTATCAACTTAGAACTTGTGTGTAGCTCAGAAAGGTCAGAACAGGAAGAAAACTGGCAAAGAAAATATAGCCAAGCTACTAAAAGGGACTGCTTGTCAAGAAACAAAGAACAAATTATTATAACACACCTATGGACTGAGAAAAAAGTCAACAAGATAGAATTCCATTTATCTGGGTGGCGCCTGTGGCTCAGTGAGTAGGGTGTCGGCCCCATTTACCAAGGGTGGCAGGTTCAAACCCAGCCCCAGCCAAACTGCAACAACAAAATAGCCAGGTGTCGTGGCAGGCACCTGTAGTCTCAGCTTCTTGGGGGCTGAGGCAAGAGAATTGCCTAAGCCTAGGAGCTGGAGGTTGCTGTGAGATGTGATGCCACAGAACTCTACCAAGGGTGACAAAGTGAGACTCTGTCTCTAAAACAAACCAAAACAAAAACAGAATTCCATTTATCTAATATTTTAATTAAATAAAATTATTGCTATCTTTTCTGTTTTATGTGCTAATGTACATATCTATATTAGTTACGCCTATAAAGGAATGAAACAGGTTCGGCGCCTGTGGCTCAACGGGCTAAGGCGCCAGCCATGTACACCAGAGCTGGCAGGTTCAAATCCGGCCCGGACCCGCCAATCAACAATGACAGCTGCAACCAAAAAATGGCCAGGCGTTGTGGCGAGCGCCTGTAGTCCCAGCTACTTGGGAGGCGGAGGCAGGAGACTCGCTTGAGCCCAGGAATTGGAGGTTACTGTGAGCTGTGATGCCATGGCACTCTATCCAGGGCGACAGCTTGAGGCTCTGTCTCAAAAAAAAAAAAAAAAAGGAATGAAACAAACTCTTACCTTATATTTTAAACAACCCTTCAGAAAAAGATAAAATAATTAATAATTTCAGACATTAATAATTTAGTTGAAGGCGGCACCTATGGCTGATTGGGTAAGGTGCTGGCCCCATATAACAAGAGTAGTGGGTTCGAACCCAGCTCCAACCAGCTAAAAAAGCAGTGGCAACTGCAACAAAAAATAGCTGGGCGTTGTGGCGGGCACCCGTAGTCCCAGCTACTCAGGAGGCTGAGGCAAGAGAATCGCTTAAGCCCAAGAGTTGGAGGTTGCTGTGAGCTGTCATGCCACAGCACTCTACTGAGGGCGACATAGTGAGACTCTGTCTCTAAAGTAATAATAATAATAATAATAATAATAATAATAATTTAGTTCAATACTGTCCAGTAGAACTTGCTGTGATGATGTAATTGTTGCATAATCAGAGCTTTCTGATATGTAAGCCCTACATGGTGACTGAGCACTTGATTTAATCACATTAGACTCAAAGAAGCATTGGTTTAGATCACTGAGAAATCCTAATAGCACTGACGCTCTCATTAGACAAACATAATTTGACAGAGTCATCAACAGCCACATAACAAACTCACTCCACTTTTCAATTTACATATTCTACATATAATACTGTCAAAGTCCTCAGAATTGTGGCTTTCGCAGTAACTAAGATGATGACAAGTTAATATTTTCTAGTCTACACCACAATTTCAAGTTGTCACATAGTTGGGTAATGACTAGAATTTTACTGCTTAAATAGTGTGGTTACAATTATCTTTGTACAAGTAATCTTTTTTCTTTTATATGATTTTCCTGAGAGTTATTCCTTTAGGAGTACTGCCATAAAGAACAGACTGATTTTCTTGACAGCTTGTATTTAATTTTGATCTACCGCTCTCCAGAAAACATACCAGCAATCTGGGAGTGTGTCTATTTCCCCACAAGCACACTAACATTGAGTTTTGTCACTTTACTATTTCAATAGGTATGAAATAGACTTACACTTTTATTAATTCACACTGAAATATTCCCAAATGTTGACTTGATGCTTGCATATTCTGTTATACAAACTATTTGTTCGTACCTTTTAACTGTTTACCTAGTAGAGAATGAGTACCAACCTACAGATTTGTAATTGTTCTTTACTTTCTTTTCTTTGTAGAGACAAGAGTCTCACTTTATTGCCCTCAGTAGAGTGCCATGGCATCACAGTTCACAGCAACCTCCAACTCCTGGGCTTAGGTGATTCTCTTGCCTCAGCCTCCTGAGTAGCTGGGACTATAGGCACCCACCACAACGCCCTGCTATTTTTTTGTTGCAGTTCGGCCAGGGCAGGGTTTGAACCCACCACCCTTGGTATATGGGGCCGGCGCCCCACTCACTGAGCCACAGGAACCGCTCCTCTTTACATTTTTAATATTAATTTTTATCAGCTTTGTTTATTTCAAATAATTTTGCATTTTTTCCACTTTTTTTTTTTAATTTTTTATTTTTTTTTTGAGACAAAGCCTCAAGCTGTCACCCTGGGTAGAGTGCCATGACATCACAGCTCATAGCAACCTCCAATTCCTGGGCTCAAGCAAAGTCTCCTGCCTCCGCCTCCCAAGTAGCTGGGACTACAGGCGTCCACCACAACGCCCGGTCATTTTTTGGTTGCAGCCGTCGTTGTTTGGTGGGCCCGGGCTGGATTCGAACCTGCCAACTCAAGTGTACCTGGCTGGCCCGTTGAGCCATCAGCACCAAGCCCCTTTTATTTATTTATTTATTTATTTTGTTATTTCAGATGAATATGAGGTGCAAATGTTTAGGTTACATTGTTTTCATTCCTAAGGTAAAGTGCAAGTTGTAGTTGAACCCTTCACCCAGGGGGTGTGCTGAACACCCTCACATTGTGCACATAAGTTGAGATTCCCCCCAATCCCCCTCCCTCCTACCGCCCTTCTTTCTCTCCCCCTCACTAGACTATGCGTATGGTTCTTCTCTCATATGGGAATCTAGTTGTTTACATATTGGTTTCATGTTAGTATTGTGCCCACTGGATACTTTGTTTACATTCTTGAGACATTTTACTTTCTTCCTTTTTATGTTGCATTATATCTCTGATTCACAAAAATGGACCAGTGACTCAAAGGTGATTCTTCAAATTGTAAAATAATGATGAAAATGGCAGCCCATGGCTCGGTGCCCTTAGTTCAGTGGTTAGGGAGATGACTACATACACTAAACTAACAATGAAAACTACAACAAAAAAATTGCCAGGCATTGTGGTGGTCGTCTACAGTCCCAGCCTCTTGGGAGGCTGAGGCAAGAGAATCACTTAAAGCCAAGGGCAGGAGGTTGCTGTGAGCTGTGATGCCATGACACTCTACCAAGGGCAACATAGTGAGACTCTATCAAAAAAAAAAAAGAAAAAGAATTGATTAAGTGGGGGCACTCGTAGCTCAGTCATTAGAGAGCACCAGTCACAGGCACCGGGGTTGGTGGGTTTGAAGATGGCCCAGGCCTGTCAAACAACAACAACAAAAAAATAGCTGGGCATTGTGGTGGGTGCCTGTAGTCCCAGCTACTAGGGAGGCTGAAATAAGAGAATCACTAAAGTGAGACTCTGCTTAAAAAAAAAGAGTGTTACTGGCTTGGCGCCTGTGGCTCAATGGGCTAAGGTGTCAGCCACGTACACCTGAGCTGGTGGGTTCGAATCCAGCCCAGGCCTGCCAATAACAATGACAGCTGTAACCAAAAAATGGTTGTGGCGGGCACCTGTAGTCCCAGCTACTTGGGAGACAGAGGCAGGAGACTCGCTTGAGCCCAGGAATTGGAGCTTGCTGTGAGCTGTGATGCCATAGCACTCTATCCAGGGTGACAGCTCAAGGCTCTGTCTCAAAAAAAAAAAAGAAAAAGAGTGTTACTGTGGGCCAGGAGTGGTGGCTCTTGCCTATAATCCTAGCACTCTGGGAGGCCAATGTGGGTGGATTGCTTAAACTCAGGAGTTCAAAAACAGCCTGAGCAAGAGCTAAACCTCATATCTACTAAAAATAGAAAAACTAGCCAGGTGTTGGGGTGGACACTTGTTCTCTAAGCTACTTGGGAGGCTGAGGCAAGAGGATTGCTTGAGCACCGGAGTTTGAGGTTGCTGTGAGCTATGATGAAGCCACAGCACTCTAACCAGGGTGACGGAATGAGATTCTGTCTCAAAAAACAAAAAGAGAGAAATTTACTGCTTAATTTTTATATGCTCAAGTCCTCCCAATCTGTCATTGATAATTTAGTCTACTGATTTAATACTTGCAAAGTTTATCCATCTACCACAGCTAGATAACTGTAACATACCATTTTGTTTAACTTTTAGAGAGATATTTTCATCATTAATTCTTTAAAACATCTGAAACTCCTTATGACAAATGATGTCAGAAGAAGACAGACACATTTTATAACCACCAATACAACATCTATTTTTCTTATTATTTTGTTATCCTAGACTATCATATGCTAACTTTTTTTTAAAGAGAGATTACATTGTTTTTTATTATTATTATTATTATTATTATTATTAGAGAGACAGAGTCTCACTTTATTACCTTGGTAGAGTGCTTTGGCATCACAGCTCACAGCAACTTCCAAATCCTTGACTTAGGAGATTCTCTTGCCTCAGCCTCCCTAGTAGCTGGGACCACAGGCACCGGCCACAATGCCTGGCTATTTTTTGCAGGTCAGCTAGGGCCACCCTTGGTATATGGGGCCAGTGCCCTACTCCCTGAGCCACAAGCACCGCTCCATATGCTAACTTTTTTACCAAGTTTAGAACTACTGGAATCCTTGGGTTTTTAATCTGTTGTTCTGCTTTGAATCCAATGCCACAAAATTTAAATATCCTTTGAATCATCTTCTATATATATAAATAATAATATCATATCATTGACTTACTCCTTTTTTTTTTTTTTTTGAGACAGAGCCTCAAGCTGTCACCGTGGGTAGAGTGTTGTGGCATCACAGCTCACAGCAACCTCCAACTCCTGGGCTCAAGCGATTCTCCTGCCTCAGCCTCCCAAGTAGCTGGGACCACAGGCACCCGCCACAACGCCTGGCTATTTTTTGGTTGCAGTTCGGCCAGGGCTGGGTTTGAACCAGCCACCCCTGGTACATGGGGACTACCCACTGAGCCAGAGGTGCCATCCGGCTTACTCCTTTTTGAAAAACATTTTAGTGGGCTTAACATATTTTCTTTAAAGAAATTTTATTGAGGCTGCCAATTTCCATAAAAAAATATATTAGGGATCTAATTTCTATTAACTCCATATATTATCAAATTGAATATTAAGTAAGTCATCTTAAGTTTGATTCTGGAACAGAAAATATCTATTTAAGATTTGTTCTGTTTTTCCCTCTTGTAAATTAAATTTTTTTAATTTTAATTGTTCTCTTTCATTTCCCAAATATTAAATACTGCTTGTTGCCACTATTGTTTTTTACTTGTCACCAAAATAATCTTATTAAAATTGATGTCTTGAAGATGTAAACATCTAGGTAATGTAAACATTCTAGCTGGGCACAATGGTCCATGCCTGTAAACCTATCTCTCTGGGAGGCTAAGGTGCATAGTACACCCGAGCTCAGGAGTTTGAGACCAGCCTGAGCAAGAGCAAGGTTCCATCGCTACCAAACATAGAAAAACTAGCCAGGCGTAGCAGTGCACGCCTGTAGTCCAGCAACTTGGGAGGCTGAAGCAAGAGGATTGCTTAAGCCCAAGAGTTTAAGGTTGCTGTGAGCTATGACACCACAGCACTCTAGCCAAGGCAAAGGAGTGAGACTCTGTCTCAAACACTCACATAAACACACATACAAAATAATACTCATTCAAATGCTATTGCCTATGTGTAAAACATTTCTGAAACTCTGGATTGCCTTTCAGATCTAGCTGTGGAACCTCACAAGAAAAATCAGAGAATCAATGACTCTGTCAGCCACCAACTGAACCCTTGAAGTCTGGCCAGCCTTCCCAGGTACCTTACGCCTATTGGAATGGACAGGGGTAGCTGGTCACCTAACCATTTTCCCTAGCGGACCTTCTCCTCCTTTCTCCAATGAGTGATCCTGGCTTTAAGCACATTCTAACAATCTTTTTGGTAAGACTGACCCCAGCTCTCTGCTGGCCTTTGGGTTCTGCACTGTGGTTTCAGATAACTCTCACCACCGCCACCGCTCAGAAACCTCAGCACCTGGGCCAAGACTCCACCTTATTCCTCCTCCTCCCTGGAGGAGGGAGGATCTGCAGAGACCCCTGCAGCAGGAAGGGCCTTCTAAAAGCAATTCCCGGTCTCCATCCAAAATCAGAAATCCTCCCCATGACAGCTGAGCAGATAGATGTGTCTGAGCCTCAGTACCTCATAAGGTACCTCACTCATTGTTTCAACAGCCATTGTCATTAATGTTCTTGATACTGAGCTGAAAATGACCTTGCTGAAATACCCAAAAAGAATTGACAATCTCCACTTTCCCTTTAGTTGCAGCCCAGACACATGGAGGAGATGCAGAATTGGTTGCGCCTATCCTGAGCCTGTCCTATCCCAGCCAAGAAGTGTGGAACTTCCAGGTCCCTGAGGTCAGCACTTCCTCTAAAAACTAAAGGCATCCAGGTGGCCTAACGGGGACCCAGCTACCTGGAACCCCAAGTGTCCAGCTTTTCCGAGCCTACCCAAGACACTCATGTCTGGAGGGAGAATCACCTCATACATGCTGCACCCATCTGAGGGCCTGGCTCTACTTCTCCTTTCTTATTTCCAACCTCAGGCAAACTACTTATTCTTCTAAATGAGTGATTTTCAACTATGTGCTTAGAAAATTTTTAAAGATCATTAATTAAATTATCTTCAAAAGAAGTTCAAAGGCCAGGCATGGTGGCTGATGCCTGTAATCTTAGCACTCTGGGAGGCCAAGGTGAACAAGAGTAAGATCCTGTCTCTAAAAATAACCAGGTGTCGGGAGGCACCTGCGGCTCAATGGGTAGGGCACAGGCCCCATGTACTAAGGGTGGCGGATCGAACCCGGCCCCCACCAAACTGCAACAAAACATAGCCGGGCGTTGAGGCAGGTGCCTGTAGTCCCAGCTACTCGAGAGGCTGAGGCAAGAGAATTGCCTAAGCCCAGGAGTTGGAAGTTGCTGTGAGCTATGATGCCACACTCTACTGGGGCGATAAAGTGAGACTTTGTCTCTAAAAAAAAAAAAAAATAGCCAGGCATTGTGGCAGGCACCTGTAGTCCCAGCTACAGGGGAAGCTGAGGTAAGAGGATTGCTTGAGCCCAAGAGTTACAGGTTGCTGTGAGCTACGATGCTATGATACTCTACTGAGGGTGACAAAGTGAAACTCTGTCTCAAAAAAAAAAAAAAGACATTCAAAGCACATTAAGTATATTTTTTCACTGGTTTTTTTTGATCAACATAATTTAAGTGTGCTGCAGAAGTTTTACTATAGGTTCAAGTGTGCCGTGAGATAAAAAAAAAAAAAAAAAAAGGTGAAGAACACTGCTCTAGATTCTATGATTATCACCTTGAACCCAGTTTCGAATTGCAGCATCTAGATCTAGCCTTGGTCTGACCTGTGGCCCCTGCTCCATTTCCTCACATTCTCTAAAATTCTCCATTAACTGCTTCTTACAGGCTCTATCTTTGCCCTAATTTCATCATTTGCATCAGCTATGAAAGTGGGGCAGTTTGTGCTCTTCTTCTATTTGGGGGTAAGTACCGAAACTAACATCTATCATGCATTTACTAAGTGACAGGAACTCTACATCTATTATTTAATTTAGTTAGGATAATCCTACTTTGGGAAACTGAGGCCCAATAAAGTGAGACGGTGAAGGTGGGAGGAATGCTTGAGGCCAGGAGATCAAGACCAGCTTGAGCAAGAGTGAGACCTATTAGGGGCCCAATACGGCCACACAAAGCCTTTCCCCCTCTTCTTTCTCCTCTCCTAAGACAAAGGACCTACTTAGCTCCCTTTAACTCACCAAAGCCTTCAGGCAAGTTGTAGAATTTGCACATTCCCTACTACCCAATATAAAAGGGGATCTCTAATTGCCCCCAAGTGCAGACACCACTTTTACACTGCCCAGGTGAATCATTCTCCCCTTTCAAGAAACCTGGCCTATAATTGGGCTATAGCCTTCATATGAAAGCTACAAATTGGTTTCATAGTAGGGCTGAGTACATTGGATACTTTTTCTTCCATTCTTAAGATACTTTGCTAAGAAGAATATGTTCCAGCTCCATCCATGTAAATGTGAAAGAGGTAAAGTCTCCATCTTTTTTTTTTTAAGTCCCCATCTTTTTTAAGGCTGCATAATATTCCATGGTATACATGTACCACAATTTATTAATCCATTCATGGGTTGATGGGCACTTGGGCTTCTTCAACGACTTAGCAATTATGAATTGGGCTGTAATAAACATTCTAGTACAAACATCTTTAGGCCCAAGAATATGGGGAAAGGAGAGAAGAGGAGGGAGGATGGCTGGAGGGAGGGTAATTGATGGGACTACACCAACGGTGCATTTTACAAGGGTACATGTGAAATTTACTAAAGGTAGAATATAAAGGTCTTAACACAATTAAAAAAACATTTTAAAAAGAAAAAGAAATCTGGCCTGAACATCTCCACTTTGGTCTTGTCTCTGGACACTACTGCTTACACCTTTTGAGACCCCATCTCTACAAAAATGAGAAAAATTTAGCCGGGTGAGGTGGCAGGTGCCTGTAGTCCAAGCTACCTGGGAGGCTAAGGTGGGAGGAATGCTTGAGCCCAGAAGTTCCAGGCTGCAGTGAGTTATGTTCGTGCCCCTCCACTCTTGCTTAGGCAATAGATTGAGAAGCTATCTCCAAAAAAAGACAAAAAACAATAAATAGAAACTATGTGTTGTAATTAGCATTGAAGAGACACAGCTCAGTAGCATGAGACATGATTAGAGGTTGAAGGAGCTCGTGTTTAAGGTACCAAAAGCTTCCTTCCTTTTTCTTCTGATCATTCTGGCCCAGCTCCAGCTGCCTACCATGGCCATTACTTAAGCCAGGAAAATAACATGAAAGTCTCCCATGGCCTTTTGGGGTTTGTTAAGTTGGCAGTGCTCAAAGTGCGGTTCCCCAGGCCAGCATCATCTACTCTTGGGAGGTTGTCAGAAACGCAAACTTGGCTCGGCGCCCGTAGCACACTGGTTACAGT